>CANYLF010914880.1:0-30556 GCA_948193215.1 Bocquillonia castaneifolia | reverse complement strand
ATACCATGTCCATTGTGCATAAGTTGTAGGTTTAATTAGCCCATGACATATTTTATCTTTTTACTCCAAACTCTCACCAATTAACCCAAGTGTTTTATTGAGGTTTACACTTGAACCTATCCACCTAATCTAAACACCATTATCCCAAGTGTTTAAATAAGGTTTACACTTGAACCTATCCACCTAAAGCTAAACACTATTAACCCAAGTGTTTTATTAAGGTTTACACTTGAACCTATCCACCTAAACTAAAGCCCATTAACCCAAGTGTTTTAATAAGGTTTACTCTTTAACCTATCCACCTAAACTAAAACACCAAGCATTTTAATAAGGTTAATTCATGTTCACTCGGCTAAGATAAAAATTGTGACTTGTACAAAATATTTACTTCATCCAATAAAGTATGCATCCTTTAATATTGTGATACCTGAAAAACACTTAACAAACATATTAGTGAATAACTTAATGTTTTACATCATCAAAATCATTAGTGAAATATCAAGGCTAACAAATTGGTATGGGTTTGGGCTTCAGAAAATCAACTTTGGGCTGTTGTTCATCATTTTTGGACTGAACCTGAGGAGTTGTATGACTCAAGCTTGGGCCGTGTGGCTCAATCTAGATCCATACAGCCTAGGTTGAGCCGCATTTCTCATCCTAGAGGCGCACGGATCTAGAATGAGGAGCATGCATTCTAGCTCTATCCGGCCCGTTTCGTGATAATTTGGCCTGCCTCCAAGTCATGAACATCACTAGATCATAGTCTAAACTTTGAATCAAGGCCCAAAATATTAGAAGTTGGCTCAAAACTCATTCCATGATTAAAACCACTTTAAAATTAATCAAAATAATTTAAGCACAAGCAAAACTCCAAAAATCAATTCAAAACCTTTAGAAAACATAGTCAAAAGTTTTTTGGCATTGAAACAGTGTACCCTGAGTAACAAAATTACTCTATAATCATCATATGGGCTTCCAGCACTTCCATCCTACCTACATCCAAAAATTAGGTGTCTACACTTTGCACCAATCGCAACTACTACTTCTAGCCCAATGATACAAGCTTCATACTCTTCCATATTATTTGTGGCCTAAAACTCAAGTCTTTTGGCAAAAGTTATGTTTTCTCTCTCAAGAGTAATCAAAATTTCGCCAATTCTGGCTCCTTTATTGTTCACAACTTCATCAAAGTATAACCTCCACCCTTGTACTTCAATCAGGTTCAGACTCTCATTAGGAAAATCAAACTCCAAGGACTCTTGTTCTTTAGTTGGATTCAACTCTAGGAACTCAACCACTGCTCTATCCATAATCACCTTCTTGGTCATATACTGGATGTCAAACTCAATGAGGATGACAAACCATTTTACCAGCTTTCTAATCAATACTGGTGCTTCAAATAAATGTCGTAGAGGATCCACCTTTGCTACTGCTTGGACTTGGTACGATTAGAAATAATGTCAGAGTTTCCTGGTTGCCCAGATCATGGATAAACATGTTTTTTGTACCAAGTCATATTTAGTTTCATTAAGCAGCAAATTTATGCTCAAATAATACACCGCATGCTCCACTTTGTTTTCTTCTGCTTGGGCCATCATAGCACCAATTGTCTCATCTTCTAATGCCAGATACAATATTAAGGGCATTCATGTCCTTGGTGGTTGAAGGACTGGTAGAGTCATCAAGTGTCTTTTTAATTACTTGGAAGGCCTTTTGGCATTGGTCATTCTACTCTTTTGGTTGATTTTTTCTTAACAGCTTAAAGATTGGGTCGCAGATAGTTGTCGTCTTTGAGATAAATCGACTAATGTACTGGAGCTTTCTAAGGAAACCTCTGATTTCTTTTTCTGTTTTTGGCTATGGCATTTCTTGAATTGCTTTCACTTTGTCTGGATCTACTTCTATTCCTCTTTGGATGACTATATGTCCCAATAACTTTTCGGATGTGACCTCGAAGATGAACTTCTTTGGATTCAACCTTAAATTATACCTCTAGACTCTAGCAAGGAACTTATGTAGAGCCTCAAAGTGTTATTGATGGGTGGCTGATTTTACCATCATGTCATCTACATACACCTCTACTTTCTTATGCATCATGTTATGGAATAAGGCAATTGCCAATCTCTGATAAGTTGCTCACACATTCCTCAACCTAAACAACATCACCTCATAGCAGTATACACCCCATTTCGTGATGACGGCAGTTTTCATCTTGTCAATCAAGGCCATCATAATATGATTATGCCCTGCAAAATCATCGATGAAGGAGTATATGGCGCTTGCAACTGCATTGTCTACCAGAACAAATATATAATCCAGTGAAATGTCATCTTTCGGTAAAGCTTTGCTCAAGTCCCGGTAATCAACACACATCCTTACTTAGATATTTTTCTTGGGAACTAGAACAATATTCACCATCCACTCAATGTACTGCACTACTTCTAAGAACCGTGCCTTGACATGTTTCTTAACTTCCTCCTTTATCAATTTGGACCAATCTAGTCTTAACCTTCTCATCTTCTTCTTAGTCGGCTTCATGTTTGGATCAATAGGAATGTGCTGCTTAGCTATCTTTTTGTCTATCCCAGGCATGTCATCCTAGGACAAGGCAAATACTATCTCTCTCTTTCTTTCAAATTTCTCTCTCTCTTCAGCCGTAACATCAAATGCAATTAATATTTCCTTTGGAGTTTCTTTTGTGCCAAGATTAAATGATTTAGTCTGTATAGAGTTTTATGTCAAAAATGCTTATGGAATTATCAATGAAATGTAGAGCACCCTCGAAATCAATATCACACAAGCATAAATGAAACAAGTTATAAATTTTTTTAATTGGAAAATTTATAATAAATAAACTCAAAAATAAAGGTTCTAAAACAGAAAAGGATAGGAAAATAACACAAATTCAAGATAACTAAATAGTTAAAGCAACAATGGTGGTGGAGAAGTCTTCGGCCTTGCGCTTCTTCGAGGCTTCAATGTGTTTTATAATGTCTGGCAGTTCATCTTGATGATGCTTCATCAAATAGTCTAACAACCAGAAGGTTTCTTCAGAATCAAATGATACTTCATGTCCTTTCCTCTTCAGTGACTGATCTTTGGGTCCTCCTATAGCCTCTTTGATCTCATCTCATTCTACAATAATTCCTACATTTTCGCTCTTGAGTTTGAGCAGCACTCCTTCTTGAATTAGGTTCTAATAGGCCCTTTGAAACTCTGAAATATGGCTAATATGATGGCCATAAGACCCATGGTATTTGTAGAATTCAAGACACCGGTATTCTGTAGCATTTTGATCTAAATGTTCTATTAGGGGCTTTATTAATCCGTAGGACATTAGAGTGGAAAAGATCTAAGAGGTGGTAGTCACAGTATCTATGTGGATATCGACGATCTGGATAAGTGGCAGCTTCTTCACTTTCAGCTCTAAGTACTCTATCTTCCCCTTAGCTAAAATGGCTATCATGTCATCAAATATGAGCTTGTTGACCATGTCTTTGAAGTGGGGGCAATCACTGATGAAATGTCCATAAGACTGATGGAACTCATAATATCCAAAAGGAAGGAAATTAGATGACTTTGGATCTTGTGACAGAGGTATTGGTTCCAACAGTTCATGCTCAACCAACTCTTGAAACACATCTAAAGGGCACCCTTCAACATCAATCAAGTGATTCTTCTTAAGGTCCCTCTTTTGGATGATTTCTTTTTGTTCTAGCTCTGGTATAGGACCGGCATAGTTGTACTTCCTTTTTCTGACTTTCATTAGTTTCCCTTCCTTGATTAGGCCCATGAGCACCTTCCTAAGCTGGTGACAGGTGTTAGTATAGTGCCCTTCCACTTGCTGATACTTGTAAAAAGTATTAGGTATGAAACTAGGCCAGTCTGGGTTTGGTGGCCCTTTAGCCTTGATAGGTTTGATCAATCCCCAAAACATCAAGTATTCAAAGGTATGAGACAGAGCATGCCTTTGAAAGTCAAATGGACTAGATTGTATCGTCACTATATCTCCTTCAAGAGAAAATCCAGGGTTGTCACTAGTGTTTGTATCTTTAGTCAGGGCTATTCGGACCTCATTCTTAACGAACTCTCGGACCTAGCCTATCATCTCTCAGGCAACATTGTTGACTAAAGCCTTATCTGCTATGATCTTAGGGTTTATAGGGATCAACTAAGTTTGCAAAATAAAGGGTTAGCTTGGCATGTTTAAATGCAAGAAGCATGTATGCATGAAATGCAAATGCATGATAAAGAAAACAAGGAAACCGTTAGTTAACAATCACAAATACTGACCTCCAACCAGTCCAAAGGGTTGACCTTCCAACCTTATTACTCCCACACATGTTAAGATCTGGTGAGTCACATTCTTAGGATTTTTGGCTTGGGCCTTTACATCAACAAGGGAAGCAAGTACCAATGTATATATATAGATATTGCTCTCAACATTCGAACCAAACAATAATGCTTGAAGCAAACGGACTTGCAGATCTTTGATTCAACACAATTATACCTTCTATATGTTCAAAACCACGTCACAGGCAATATCTTTATATGGATAGAGCTTCACCCCTAAATGGATTGAACTGTACCTCAGAAATGGGCCAAAGCTTAGCATAGGAGTCATTTCTATTTGGGCAGAGTTTCACCCTTAAAATGGGGTTAGCTTTACCCTGAAAATGTCCAGAGCTTCACACAGGCTTTATTCAAATTTGGTAAAGTTTTTATCCAAAGATGGGTTGGGCTTCACCGTAAAAATGGCTTAGTTTTTAAATGGGCAAAGCTTCATCCAAAAATTGGTTGGACTTTACCTTAAAACAACCAGAGCTTGCCATAAGTAGTGTTTTTATTTGGGCAGAGCTTCACCCTTAAAACTGACTCTGCTTCACCATAAAAACAGACAAGGCTTTGCATAGGCTTTATTTAAAGTTGGTAAAGTTTCATCCAAGATGGGCTAGGCTTCACTGTAAAAATGGCCAGAGTTTCACCTCAGTGGTTTTGAGAGTATAGGTAGTATAGAATTGGGCCTTGGTCTTTGGGCTTTTCACAATAAACATTCATGACAACAAGCAACAAGCACCATTTGGATAGTCCTAGGGGAAATAGCTAAGTCAACTATATGTTTGCTTTGTCCAGTGAATGGTTTAAGGCTCCCATGCAAGTCAACTTCCTTGGACCATCATCCCCACTCAAGGGTTCAAGTGATAAGGAAGTCTTCTCAATCGTGAGTGGTAGTAGCTAGATACGCTTCCAGCAGAAGGAGTGCAACTTTTGGGCAACGCACTAACAGTACCGGGGCTATTGGGCATTATGCAAGTATGCAATGCAAGAATAGCCAATGAAAGCATAAAAGGAAAGGTACATATCCACGTGGAATCTTATGCTTAGAATCGCCACTATGGACGGGAGCTGTGTCATGGCCTTGACTCATAGGCTAAGCACCAAGGAAAACTAGTATTTGGCAACCACAGCACTGATATCCATTTAAGGAAAAGAAAAATCTTAGTGAAACAGAGCAAGGAAGTCACCAACCAACTTGTGGGCCAGGACCTACTTTTCCACTTATATGACGTCTGATTCCCTAAGGAAGCTAAACGTCATCACCCAGAGATTTAAGCTTGGCATAAGCGTTCCTTAATTATGGATTGTACCTTAACGTTTATACTAACATCAACTATCCCCTAACAAGCAACAATATATAAAAAAAACACCTAAAGCATGCCAGAAAGTGATAAATCACATAAATAATATGATAATAATTTACAATAACATGCACTATACATAGACCCTTAAAAATGGAGGTAAAGGAGAAAAGAGCCTACTACAGTGATCTAATTAATTTCTAACCTATTTAAATCTTGCTAGATTTCTTTCAATTAACCTAAGTCTAAAGCATGCAGGGAGATTTATTTTAACCACCAATTACTGGATAACGATTATCTTTGATTGATTTTAACCATTTTTGTACAAAACAAGCAATTATGTGTGAATTACTAACATGGAAACCCTAAATCAAACATTTAGCAACCACAAGCTGATTAAAGCATTGTAAATTAGGTTAAGAGATACAAACAATGATTTGGGCTAGCTTTATCACGTTCTGGGCATTCTAGAATCATTGGATAGGGCCGAAAGCATCGAAAATCATTAAATGAGGCTGGGGGCCTGCTGGGTGCTTCTAGGAAGCCACTGTGCACCTCAAGGAAGAAGAGAACACCTCTAGGAAGTCACGTACGCCTCTAGATTGATCCATGCACCTCTGGATTGGGTTTTTCTCCTCGATTGATTCCTAGAACACGATGAACGAATTTAGATCTGAAAAGCTTTATCCCAAACAATTTAAAATGAATCTAAAGGTTCTAGAACAACTTAAAATAATCCATAACACAAGATTACATTGAAACTAACATTAAAACATCAAAACTATATCAAATTAAAGATCTAAAGAGTGAAGAACTCCTCAACATGTTTCTTGGTTGTTTTATTTGATTCCGGCCATTAATCCATAATTTTAGCCATCATAAAAAGCAATAATCATCATTATCATGGAAAATAAAGATTAAAATTAAATAGAAAAATAAAAAAAATAAGAACAACTAAGAACATAATAAGAACATAATAAGAACAAAATAAGAAAAATAATAAATAAATAGAAAAAGGTTAGAAAAAGCTTATAATCATCATGTATGCATGGATTTTGGGCGCTTACCTCATCAGATTAGGTGTTTAGAATCACCATATGATTGAGAATGCCTTAGAACTCCATCAAGGCAACGATAAGAACAATGAAAGAAAACTTAGAAAGCTTAGTTTAATCCTCTAAAAATGACTAGAATTCCATTTCTAGCATTCCTAGAAGATCTAAGCTCTAAATTCTTTAGAATTTAGATAGAGAGTAGGCTTTGAAGATCCTAAGAAAACTAAGAACTTTAAAATGAAGTGTTCTCTAGTAGCTTTTATCATTCTTGTACTTAAAAGAGGTCGAGAAGAGGTGATTTGAGCTGTTGGTGGAAGGCTCTATTTATAGAGATTAGGTGAGGTTTAATTAGGAAATGATTGAATTGATTTTATTGCAGAATATTTGATTAATTTAATTCCAAAATGTTTCTTTCCATAATCGATAAGATTTGATTTGATTGAGTTCTGATTATGGAAACCTTCCACATTAATAAAAATCAATTTAAAAATTTCCAAATCCATTTAAATCTTATTAAATCTAATTTTTTTGGTGTTTATGGAAGGTTGGATATGATGGATTATGGGCTGGAGTGATGGGCAAGTCAGATCCGGTAGCCTTCAAGCATCAAAAATCAAATTCCAGCCCGTTTCAAGTCAGAAATTTGGCATGTTCTTTATTTTGGGCTAAACAATAAGAGGCTGAGGCGTGCGCCTCAACCAAGAGGTGTGCTCCTAAAGGATGAGGCACACAGGCCATTGCTCAGGTGCACACCTCATCCTAAAGGCACACACCTCTAGGATAAGGAGTAAGCCTCAGTCTGATCCTGTCCGACCTATTTTATGATGCTTTGGCCCGTTTTTATGCCCTGAACTTCACTAAATCAAATCCTGAACTCCAAATCGAGGCCTAGAACATTAGAATTTTGCCCAGAAACTCATTTTAAGTTCAAAACCACTTTGAAATCAATCAAAACCATTTTAAGAACGATCAAAATCTTCAAATTCAATTCAAAACCTTTTAAACCTCTTCCAAAAACTCATCAAGAAGTTCTTCGGTGTTCAAAAGGTGTACCTTGAGCAACAGAGTTACTCACTAATCATCATCTGGGCTTCGAGCCCTTCTCATTATTCCTGCATCCAAAAATTAGGTGTCTACAGTTATACTTTTTAACCAAAGAATGAATAAAATTTTGTTTGCTAGGAGAAAGGAGACCACCCCGAAAATTCCAAGAAAGCAAATTAAAAATAACTAACATCGACATAAAAAAACAAATAATACAAGATCCAAGAGTATTGAGAAAAAATCATGCTCTCAATTCCATGTCCCTTAAGTAATTTTCCATGAGAACACTCAAAATAGTACTTTTGTATCTCACATCAAACATCCCCATTGCCACTCCTTTACTCCAAGCACCTTCTAACATGATTTTCTATATCTTCAATGGACTAGGGTGGCAGTCAAGGAAATCGACAATCCGCTAGCTACCTATTGCAATAGCCCCATCTGATATATCTTAAGTTTCTATCTCCATCATCAGGTCTTTGCTTGTTGTTTTAATGCTACCTGTTGCTTGGATTGTTTTCTTCTTCAATTTCTTATGTTTGGTAATGAAAAAGCAGTCCTAAGGTAGTTGGATTATATCATGACTTGCATTAGTATGCTTTACATGTGTGACACAATTGGTTCCTTTATTGGTGAAAGAGAAATCAAGTTCCTAGTGAACGTACCATGGTCTAGCTCATTATTTTCTTTATCCTTATCATAAACAATAGCATGCTGGAGTGTCATTAATCTCTACTATATCAGCTGACGTACCTACATGCTATTTAGGAGGAGAACCCCTATCCTCATCACTACCCTTACTAGAGTCATCAGAATTCCCATCACTGAGATAGCGTAAATCCTCAAAATCAAAAATAACCAGAGAATCAATCTCCAAGACACGGACTGAGGTCAAACTATCCTTATACATCACATCTCAAGTAGTTTGAATAAACTCAAAATCAGAAGTTGAGATCAACACAGAGCCCATGTCTAGTCCTTTTTTCAGAAAAACAAAAGGATGGACCTGTATTGTCTCTCTAAAAAGATTTCCTAGAAAGGAGAAGAACTCCTCACTCCAAGTGAAAAAAAAAGGGACTCTATAGAAATTTAACCATGTCAATTGCTCATCTCTATTAATAAAAACATTCACGTCCGTAAAGAAATCAAAGAAATAGCACAAACTAAACTTCTAGGTTAAGTTGAATATTTGTAATCCTTCATTGAATGAAAGGTAAAAAGGCAGTACAAACCCGTCAAAAAAAGCCACATTTTTTGCATCAATGTCACACTCCTTTTGTAACAATTTCGCATTAAACAAAAACTGATATGATTTTGCTTTGCCCATAACAGATCGCTTAAGCCATGCATTCTCCACCTGTTTTGGTGTGTAAACAGGGATTTGCTTAGGCTAATCCATTTCAAAACTATTACTTTATTTACAACTTCAAGATAGATTCGTCCATCACAGTAAGCAAGAGAGTAGAGCTTCCTTTCCCTTTTCTGATTGTGAGCATGATTATGCTACACATCAAAATTACGAGGAATTGAAAATTTGGTCAAGAACGCCCTTAACAGATATGATCCAGTTACAATATGATTAATGATTCTAATAACATGAGAGACATTCACATTACCGTCATATGGCCTGAAGAACCCAAAAGCACATGTTTCTTCTATTACATTTTCTTGCAATAGAGATTCATTTAAACAGTCCATCCTTTAAAAAGGCTTCGATAAGGGCTGGTGCAATTCATCCATGAGGAAAGTTCTCAAAATAAAAGATAAGTTGAGCAGACTTTGAAAGTTTTTTTTTTTTTTTTTGATAAGTAGAGATATTATTAAGGCCACAAGGAGTGGCTGACTTACTAAGAGGGATCACACAGAGGCTACATCCACTTAGTAAGGAAGATACGACCTAATGTGCCCTAAAGATCACTGTAAAGGATCTAAAAACATCCATAACTGAGTAGGGAAAACTAGTGTTCCTATTTTTAAAATAAAAAATAGCCTGGGATATACAAGAAATAATAATTCCTTCTGAGTTCATGGACTTCCAATCAAAAACATGCCTATTTATACACTTCCACATTTCCCACAATAAAAAGTACCATAGAGAGTACCAAAGACATTTGTAAGCTGAGCTTGGTACAATTGAGATCCAAAATTCAAAAAAAATAGAGATATAGAGTTAGGCATGACATAAGAGATATTAACCTTATTTAGAAACCAGTTCCAAAGTTGCCAAGAGCATTCACAATGAAGAATGATATGATCAATGGTTTCTGTATTAGTGTCGCATGCTGAACATAGATCATTAGCAGCCACTGTTATACCTCTTGAAGTGACGAAAGAGAGCGTAGAGACCTTTTGTAGACAAGACATCCAAGCAAAATGTAGAGCTCTAGGGGAAGCAATGCCCTTCCAAAGTTTTTGATATGTAGAGACAGCAATAGTGTTCGGGTGGTTATTCTGAAAGTACCTTATGAACGAGCTTGCCTTATACCTTCCATCCATTTCAACTTGTCTATGCCTTCATTTGCATCAAAGATGATAGTGCTCAGGAGTTGAAGTAGTTCTACCAGTTGTTCTTCCTCTGAGACTCGAAGTCGTCATCTATTTGACAGAGTCCAACCACTGGTTGCCGCTTCAAATATAGTAATATTCTTATGCTTGTGGAGTCCGTAAATGATTGGGAAGTGAAGCTTCAGTGGACCATTAGATGTCCAATTGTCATGCCAAAAGGAAGTGTTTGTCCCTGAGACAACCTGCATAGAAATATGCTCACAGAAGAAATTAAAAACATCTTCTTTCTTGACACATAGTCGGATGGTGTTTTTCCAAAAGGTAGAGTAGTTCAACAAGTTTGAGGTTAACACATCATGAAGGTCAATAATTCCTGAGGAAGAGGAGACCACATTATACCATAAAGAGTTTTGATTTCTCACCCTAAGCTTTTAAAGCCACTTCAGTAACAGGCTTTGATTAGCAAAGGAAAGAGTAGTAATACCTAAACCTCCATACTCTTTCTTATTACATATGTTGCTCTATGATACATTGCATAGGCCTCTGGAAGTGGAATCACGCCTCCATAAAAAATGAGTCATTAAACTATCAAGCTTCTTTTGAACAGACACAGGCATAACCATGATGGACATAAGATAAACTGGTAAGCTTTTGAGAACGGGTTTTATTAGAACAACTCTACCAGCTTGGGATAGCAACTTCCCTTTACAAGAGGCTAAACTCCTGTGAAGTTTTGAGATAATAGGATCCCAAAGCTTTGTTGAATAAGCTCTATTGCAAAGCGGAAGACCAAGGTATGTCATTGGAAGGCCTTGTAATCTGCATCTAAAAATAGAGGAAGCCCAAGAGAGATCATAAAGGTTAAGATTAATACCAGAAATAGAGCTCTTACTATATTTAATTTTAAGCCCTGAGATAGCTTCAAAGTATCTAAGAATCCTCAGAAGATTAACTATTTTTGTCTTCTCGAATGGCACAAACAGGATAGTATCATCTGCAAATTGTAACAGATTTATAGGATCTATTACACTGTTAATCTGCATCCCATCAATCAAACCCTGATTTGTTGCTTGTTTTAGAAGACTATGAAGGCCTTCAGCAGCTAAGATAAAAAGAGAAGGAGACAAAGGGTCACCTTGCCTAACCCTTTTCTTCATGGCAAAAGGGTTTGTGGCGGAGCCATTGATCAATACAAAAATCTTAGATGAATGCAACATATTGGAGATCCAGTCAATCCATTTCATGTCAAATTTCATCCTCTGAAGAGTAGCAATGATGAACGGCCATGAAATAGTGTCAAAAGCCTTCTGAAAATCTAATTTAAGAAGTAAAAGTGGTTGTCTTCTGTGCTTCGACAAGGGAATAAGTTCGTGAGCCAAAAAATAGCACTCATGAATTTTTCTCCCTTTAATGAACCCATGTTGAGATGTAGAAATTAAACCAGAGTGAAGAGGGGATAATCTGTTCACAAGAACCTTTGAGATCAGTTTGTAACGGCTGTGTATTAGACTGATAGGATAGTAATCCTTTGGGAGAGAAGCACCTGCAATCTTAGGAATCAGCACCATAAAAGAATAGTTAAGATTTACAGGGATGGAGCAGTTCTCATGAAGGTAACTGAAGAGCTCCATGATGTCTCTCTTCATAATTCCCTAAGACCTCCTATAAAGTAAAAATTAAAACCCTCTAGACCTAGAGATTTGAATTCAGCACATGAGGACAAAGCGTTGAGAACTGCTTTTGAGAATGCCTGAACTAAATGTTTAGAATCATCTAAGGATAGTGATCTGAATGGAAGGTCTAATAGTGAGAATGGAGCAACAGTTGTTGAGGAGAAAAGATTTCTGAAGTAGTTCCTTATGACCAACCTAATATCATCAGGTTCCTGATAAGAAAAATTAGAGTCATCTGATATTGTAAGAATCAGGTTATTTCTGTAGTGAATGGAGGCAACAGAATGGAAAAACTTCGTGTTCTGGTCTCCTCCTTGAACCCATCTAGTTCTTGACTTCTACTTCCAGATGGACTCTAACTTCTTATTTTCTGCAAAGAAATTCAATTTTAGGTTAGCTAAATCATCCAGCTCATTTGTACGAAGATCTCTTGTTTCCATAAGGACATCATAATCATCTTTTTTTTTGTAAGGATGATAGATTAGAAGTGATATTGCCGAAAGAATTAGAGTTCCATTCTTTTAGATTGTTCCTGAGGTGTTTTAATTTCTTGCAGAGATTCAGGCAACTAGCCTGTCGCTAGAACTCGCAAACCTTCTCAAAAAACCTTTGTGGCTCCACCAAGCTTCAATGGAGCGAAAAGGTTTTGTCTTTAGTTAACTACTACATCTAACTTGAAAATTAAAGGCACATGATCAGAAGTATTTTTTTGATAAACAAAGAGGACAAATTTTGGCCATAAGTTGATCAATGAAGGGGAACAAAGAACTCTGTCTAATCTGGATCGGGATCTAGTATTTTGCCAAGTGAAGGTTCTACCTGTTAAAGGCAGATCAACAATACCTGCCCTTGAAATAAAACTTTGGAAGTCCAACATTGATTGTGAAATACCAGTACAGTTCCATTTCTCTGTAGGATGGAGAACTTCATTGAAATCCCCTGTTAAGATGACATTCCCTTCATGATGTATAAGAGGAAGACAAAACCGGTGAGTTGAAAGCATAAACCAGCATAATTCTAAGTGATGTTCCAATCCACAAGAAATCCATGGAAATCCATCTATTACCCTTTTGAATGTTTGGAGACACAAGAACCGAATTCCATACAAAAAAATAACCCACCCGTAGCACCCTTAGAGCTAATAGACGCATGACCATAGTCAAGGTTAGGCCACAATGATCTAATCATGAAGTCATCTACAAACTGAAGTTTAGATTCAACAATACCAAGTATAGAAATACAATTCTTAGAAACAAAAGACTGAATAAACATTTACTTTTGTTTATAAGAAAGCCCCCCACGACAGTTCCATACAACAAAATTAAAATCAACCATAAGAAAAATTGAAACCTCGAAGAAGAACAACATTTCATTGCTTTGGAATTTCTAGATCCTTGTTGAAGTTTATTTTCAAGACCTAAAATACCTTATCTCTGTCACATTCCTTGAAGATCTGAAGAGATCGTCCCCAACTCCCAGGTATCGTTGATTTCTTATTCCCTGTCGTTGCTTGGTTTCTGCCTTTCCCAAGCAAGATTATTGCAGTTTTTAATAGCCCCGTATGATACAGCAGAGTTGGAGTTATGGGAGTCCGATTAATCATCATTAATCAATTTCCCCTTAGGAGGAATTTTCTTAATTTTCCATCTCTTAGTGTTTACTAGAGGGTGTTTTGAAGAAGAAGAGGGTTATAGATCAAAGTCAGGGATATAATTATCTGTTTGAATAAATTCATCTTCAGATAATTCTTTTTCTTTGACACCTTTAGAAAAGCCTCTAGCTTTAAGTGCTAACAACGAATCCTGCTCCCCAATATCATCAACGTTGTTATTTAAAAACAAAGGTTTATTGAAGCAAGGTACAATCGTGGGTCTCGGTTGTTGAGTTAATGCCCCACTTGTCTTTGCATATGTGATATTCCTCTGTAAAGCTTCGGCGTGGAGAGTATTTTGGCTTAATGGTGATTCCTTTCCCGACATAACCATGTCAATTTGTAGTGGTGGGGTAGTGGCTTTCTCTTTATTTGTACCTGATAGGGAGTAAAGCAAATAGTTAGGAGAATGTGATGTTAGTGGAGCTGTGGTATTGGCTGGCTCTTGTTGGGTAGTTTCCACATGTATTTCTCCCATATTAGCTATTAGAGTTGCTTTTATATCTGACTCATTCATGGCCATGTTGATTGGTGGGGTCGGGCCATTAAAAAACTTAGGATTAATATGAAAAGGTTGAATGGAATCTTGAGGAATGGAATGTGGGATGGAGGATGGGTTCGTCGGTTTAGAAAGTGGTTGGTTTGAAAAGATTGGTTGGTTCATTGGTTTCACTCCTCCCTTAACAACCAGATCTTGTGACGGCAGTACTGGTATAGTCTCTAGGACCGATGAAGTTGTAACACCATTTCCATCTTGCTTCTCCAGTTGTAGTTCTGTTGTGATACTATAGCCAGTTTGTTTCATCGAGGCCTTTGAAGAGGAAGCAGCAAGCTCCCTATCTGAGTGTGCATCCACCTCATTGTCCGCCTTCCTATTAACTATAGGTAGTGACAAGTGATTGACATTAGGTTCCTCCATGAGAACAGGATAATCTATTTCTTTTACCACAATCGGGTATGGGGAACCATCAGCGTTCACCATTAGACACTCCTCAATATTCTCCATGCTAGTGAAAACCAAAATAAGACCTGTATCCAGACGATGTCTAATGCAAATATCCGGATGCAGTTTTAACACATCACCAAATCGTCGACCTATGAAATTAAAAAAAGTAGAAGACAATAGATGCAAAGGGATGCCCGAGATTGAAATCCAGGCCAAACGTTCTTTACGTACTATAAAAGGCAACAGATCTTCATGAAACTTACAAAAATTCTTGAGTTCATTCTTCTGGTTGGAGATATTAAAAGCCCTCAGGTCCTCCACTTTATCAAAAGACAGTAGGAATGCTCTACCCCCCAAAAAGGATAAAGAATCGTAGGTTACATCATGATCGTGCAAGATAACTTTTGCATGGAAGAAATCCTTATTACTCCCAGTTATCATAACAATAGAGCGATGAATCCATTCTAGTGATGTCGGGGACTTGAAGAAGAGAACCGAGTCATCACTACTCTGCCTAGCAACTTGAGAGAATGAGCATTCACCTCTGTATGAAGGCTTCCAGTATTTTGGTGCAACTGGTGAGGTATGATTCTACCGAGAGAAAGATACCCTAGGAGGAGGCTTGTTAGGGTATCTTGCTATGAAAGCCTTCAAGCGTCTTACTCCAATACTGATCTTGTTAATCGTCTGAATAACAGTCATTGAGCTAATGGATTTGAAGGACTCAAAAAATCCAAAATTAAGATGCCTAATGTTTTGTTTCCTGGCCAAATAAACATCTCCTTCCAAGCCATATTTTTTGAAAGCATCTGAAATATTTGCCACATTCCAAGAGGAATGGAAGTTCTCAAAATAAATGGTTTGGGTTAGAGGTGGGGGAGATGATAAGGGTCTTGGCTTGGGTATGAGGTGTTTTGGCTATGGTGTTCAGGGTTTTGGGAAGGGTGGTTAGGTTTGGAAGAGGCACCTGATGCAGAGGAGGCTCTCATCTTAATTTTTTGGTATTGAAAATATTTATAAAAGACGACTCCGAAAGTTTAGGGCTAGTGGTGGAGAATCTTACGGTGTTTGGTGGCTATTTTGGGTTGATTCTGGTGTTGGTATGGCTAGGGTTTACAGCAAGTTGGGAGCACGACGGCATGGTGGTGAATTCCATGTTTTCTTCTTTTTTCCTATATATCATTTTTTTAGTATATCTTAAATCCCATGTGGCAAAAAATCAAGTCCTCTAAGTTTTAGTATTTTCTATAAATATCTTTTAATACCATATAAAGAAAAAGTTTGAATTAGAATATATATATCATTTTAATTACCTCATATATACAATGGTTATATTTTTATTAAATGTATAGAATTTTGGTAGTATAGAATTATTATTATTTTTTTAAAAGTCAATAATTTGTTTGGAAATATAAAGTTAAATTAACTTATAAGTAATTGAGAAATAACACATAAACTAAATATATTGAGAATAGGAAGTTCCATCACTACAAAAATGGGGAATATGAAAAGAAATTGAAAACGGACTAAAAAGCTAAAAGGATCAAATTTAGAAATATTATTTTTTTGAAGGAAAAATATTGTCTGTAGCTCAATCATCGGTTCCTTCTTCATGGTTAAATTTCATCTTCTTGTCGATTGCAAAAGAACCTTCATTGTTTTCATGAGTTATGTCACCATTATTTGATGTTTGTGGCAAATTGTATATGAGAGTATTGACCTTTTGTTCTTTATCCTGCTTGAGAAAAAAAAGACCAATCAATTATGAAATGTAACACAACAAAAAATTAACATAGTTATTTGATATAAAATTATATAATACTCAACTTACCTATTATTTTAGTCAAATCGATAACACCATAAAACATCCCCTCTTCAAATTTAGTGGTATTCTTCGTTGGAGTCATACCTTTTTATAAGTTATGACTTGATGAGCTCTTTTAGGTTCTAAACACAAAAATGAAAAAAAAATACAACAAGAAATAGATATTTATATCAGGTATAGCAATTAAAAAAACTAAAAAGAAGATATAGACATTTACCTTGTGACAAAGTCACACTAACATCTAAACTCCTTTGTATTACACCATAATTAGTATAATGGAGATTTTCAAATCTTAATGACGCTGTAAATAATGTTACAAATTTGTGTTTCATCTCGAAAGAAATATTTCAAAGATATTTTAATGAGAAAGACAACTTGCGAATTAAGAAGAAGGTAAAGGGAAAAAAATGAACGAAGCTCTACGAAGTATCAATTTATAAGAAGGAAATTAGCAACGGGTTCATTAATGACTTATAAACTCAAAAGACAAATAACAAAAAAGAAACGTTTGGAATATGATAGGTCAAGAAACTTAAAAGACAAATATTAAACAAATAAAGGTTAGGAATACGATAAGGCAAAAACTTTTAGAAATGTTATAGGTCAAAAACCATTAACTATATTAAAATATTATAAACTTTAATCAAAACTAAAAAATGTAACAAAACTATATCCATCCTAGGAGTCATCTTCTAAACATCTCAACAAACCTAGGTGTCAAATCCCAAGTCCTTAACTTTTAAGTATTTATAATAGATATAATGAATTTGTACATTTCCTTTCATGTAATCAATAAGCCTCTAACTTTTACAACTGTGGAGTAACTAGAATATACAACAATTATAATATATAAGATAAAATAATAGACTTTTGTAGAAAAATGAAATTGCAAGGAGAACAACAAAGAAATTGTTCGACTCCTTAGAAAAACCTGGAAAAATTAGTTGAGGGGTGTCAGACCTCATTGACTGAGTTAATATTATATCTATATTATACCACCAAAATTCACATATTTAAGCAGTATATATTTATATTTATATTTATATATCACGCAGTCCACACAAATGAATGTCAATCAACTCTCACAATACAGTCACACATATAAATAATTAAGGATGGAAAACTGAAGTAGAACATGTAACAACCTCTAACCCTCTCAGCCTTTTCAGCTCTCTTAATCCAATTATTTCACTTAATCCAAATATAATATTCCTAGAGACTGAGACAACCCTCATCGATCAACCCTAGAAATATTACAATCAATATCTGGCAACTAAGATACACCACACCGATCCACCCTAGAGATACACCAATCAACATAAATATGGTTAGTAACTAAGACACACCTCATTGATCTGCCCCAACCAAAAATCCAATTCATTTAACACCACATTATAAATCCAACTCATTCACTTTATATCAGACTCCTATACGCACATAGCTTGGGGAAACCTACTGGTAGCTTATCCAGCAACTATCCTCCAACTAACCATCATAATTCAATCATAACAATCAAATTAATTTGTAACAGTAAAGCAATAACATATAACACATCATTCCATATGCACATGTATAAATAATAATCAATTATGAATATAATATTATATTTGATAACCGGGTTTTAACCTATATGATTTAGTGGTTTCTAATTCAATTCCTTATACATTTGAATGCTTTTAGCATTTAATTTGTTATATATTGTTAACTTACAATATTAAGGGAATTTGAGTACATTTAGAGTATAAACCGCATAATTCCCTTGTCTTTGCATCATACAAGTGTCAATCTATTTTGTTCATTGGTTTTATGTTTTTAAAGGTGATTTATACTTGTTTTGGTGTGAAATCATTGTAGGTACGATGATTTGTGGGTTTAGAAGCAAAAGACAACACTTGAGGATTAGAGCTTAAAGAAGCTAGTGTGCGGTTTCACAAATCAGCCAACTTTGAGAGTTTGGAGCATGCAATGTGGAAAGAGTTTTGATTTGAAAGTCTCAAGATTACAAGAGTATTGAATTTACTTTCATTTTCAAAAAGAATTAGCTCAATTGGTGCTATAATGAAGGAGATGCAAGTTAAACTCCAGGAAGTGCTCCGAAAGCATTTTCAATTGTAGCACAAAACTGGCAGGGGCATTTTAGGCAAGAAAACGATTGAATTAGAAAAATATTAAAACAAATAAATTAAATTAGACATCTTGAAATTCATTTTAGGCTAAAGATTTTCTCAATTTGGTTTGAATGGTTATTTTTAAATAATTGTTCTTGGGTTTTCATTCAATTTAATTTCCAAGTGCTTCAATTTACATTATTCTTGCTTGATGACCATGAATTATGTGTTTTAGGAATTATAATTTAATCAAAAGATTGTTATAATTCAGATTTGGAAATTAAGCTTGTTTAGACATTAATACGGAAATGGAAATTAACCTAAACTTGATTTAGAAACTTTGCATAATAGGTTCAATCATTTAATCAAATTGCATCGAGATGTTGCATTGTTGATTTGATTGGATACGTTTTATTGCCTCGACGGAGGATTAAAATAATTACGAAAAGTTTCGCTTGAATGAATTTTAACCGAAAAATTGGATTACCCCTCTAGATTATGTCTTGAACTCTAGTGTTTGGTTTCATTGAGTTTATTTATCAATTTAAATTTCTTTCAATTATTAGTTTATCTTCTTGTTTTTAGTTTAATTATATAATTTAGTTTTCAATTCAAGTTAATTTAGTTCAAAGTTTTCAAAAAAAATCAACCAAGGGTATTCATTTTAATTTTTATGCAAATCGTGCCTTTGATTGAAAAATCAATTTAAAATGCTTTGTCCCTGAGGATCAACCTTGTATTCTGAGTATTACTACTATGATAGAACCCGTACACTTGCGAGAGATGTCAAGTTGTTGGCACTGTTGCCGGGGACAACGGATTTAAATTGTTTTTCGATTACGTTTTTTGTTTGTTCTTGTTAGTTAATAATTTTAAGTTGTTTTCATTTGTTTTTTGTGAGTTATTCTTGTTTTCTTTTGTTTGTTTTTCATATTATGAATGTAGAATTGTGTTGATTGTGATTTTTTTTTCATTTATTTCGTCATTAATCTCATTGTCTTTATATTGCTTTGTTTATTGCTAGCTCTCGTTAATTCTAGTTTTTTTTATTTGTTTGTCTTTCTCTTTGATTTCTTTTTGTTGTTGTCTTGTTTTGCATAATGGCTGAGAACGGTGATGAAGTGCCTCCACCACCTCCCAATGACAATAATAGGGCATATCTATGCAATATTCAACACCCTGTTATCAGTGCATCTCCTTCTTGCATTGTTCTGAGTTCGGCTGCAAGGAATTATGACTTGAAAACTCTCCAATTTGACATGATTCCACACTTCCATGGTTTGCCATCCAAAGATGCATTAGCTTTCATGAGGGAATTTTGTAGCGTCATTGCTACTTTTCCTTTGAATGGCATTCCAAAACTTGAGTTGTGGATATAATGCATTGCTCTTGCATTGAAGGATAGAGCTAAAAACTGGTTCATGACTTTACTAGAAGGCACTTTGAGAACTTGGGAAGATGTTTATAACAAATTCATAAGCAAATACTATTCCATCCGAAAGACAACGGAGATGCATGCTAAGATTAGTACCTTTACACAAGAAGAAGTTGAGACTTTTCATGAGGCTTGGGAATGCTTTAAGGGATATTTAATTCAATGTCCTCATCATCAATACCTGATAAACATTTTGGTGACATTCTTCTATGATGGGTTGTGTGATAATGTGCAGAATTTGGTTGATACTCAAGTAGGTATTGGTATGGGTGAGAAGACGATGGATGAGATGTGGGATATCTTTGAGATGCTTACTACCAACTCTCCAATGAAGGCGAGAAAGAATAGGATGAACCGTTAGGGTGAACAATCATCTTTTGAAATTCTTAATCATGTTGCAGATCTTACTAAGCAAGTGAAGATGTTGTTGGATAGAGAGCCAAGTCATTCTACTCCACCTCCCAATGGATCTTGCTATTTTTCTGGTCAATTTAGGCATCCATCTGTGAATTGTACTTATGATGGAAATCACAAAGTGAAGGTGACAAAGTATGTAGGAGCATATGACAATCGTCAACCCCGAAATGTCCCATATTCTGATACTTATAATCCGGGTTGACACAGCCATCCAAACTTTGCTTGGAGGGATCCGAATCAACCTCGACAAGGAGCTCTTGGATTTCCACCACTACCTCAAATGCCCCAACAACATCAATAACAAGTGCAACATCAGCCCCAACAACAAGCCAAGCCAACCTTCGAGGAGTTGGTGATGCAATACATGGCAAATCAAGATGCCATTGTGAAGCAACAAAGTGCCACCATCCAAAACTTGGAGAGACAAGTTGGGCAATTGGCCAAGTAAATGCAAGAGAGGCCAAAAGGAGCATTTCCTAGCAACATGGTGGTTAATCCAAGGGAGACAACAATGGCAGTTTTATTATGGAATGGGAAGGCACTTGATGATCCAAATTTGAAGAAAGGAGTATAAGTGCAAAGACAAGAGGGTGAAGCGACAAAGCAAGAAGTGGAACAAGAACCCCCCCCCCCCCCAAACTTATTGTCGAATATGTTTCTCCTATTCCTTTCCCAAAAAGACTTATAGGGAATGGTGATACTAACAACTTCAACAAATTCTTGGAGACACTAAAGAAGATTCCAAAGAACCTTCATGCTCTTGATATGATTGAGCAAGTGTCCAACTACCTCAAGTTTCTTCGAGAGGTTACCACGCATAAAAGGAGATTAAAGGAGCATATAAGGGTGCATTTAAGAGAGGAGCGTAGTCCAATTCTTCAACACCAATTACCCTCAAAGTTAAAGGATGTAGGAAGTTTTACTATACCTTTCTCTATTAGTTCTCATTTTATTGACAAATGTTTGTGTGATTTACGAGCAAGTGTTAATCTTATGCCTATGTCTTTTTTCAGGAAATTAAGACTTGGTAAGCTTAAACCAACCACAACTTCTTTACAACTAGCGGATAGATCGATTATACATCCAATGGGAGTTGTAGAGGACATCTTGGTAAAAGTGGGAAAGTTTTACTTGCCAGCTGATTTTCTTGTGCTTGAATTTGAAGAAGATGAGGATATTCCTATCATTTTGGGATGTCCATTTCTAGCGACAAGTCGAGCTATGATAGATTTGAATATGGGAAAGATCACCGTTCGAGTAGTGGGAGACAAGGAAGAGTTTCATGTGCTCACTGGCATTGATCCTCAACTCAAAAGTAAAGATGAAAGCTATAAGATGGACATTGGTCGGGTTTTAATACCAACACCCATGTGCAAGGAAACTACTACGGATGTGAATAAGCTTGGTAAAAAGTTAGAAGTAGATTTCAAAAGTGATGGTAGTAAGGTTCTAAAGGGTGATGTGTGCTTTATGCTTGATATTGGTCAATCTCTAACTAGCAAGAAGATGAATAAGAAGGTGGTCAAAGTTTTTGCTAAGCTTAGTAAGAGTTTTAAATAGTGCATTAAAGGGAGGAATGAGGAATCAAATCATTTAGATCCTCAACAGAAAACTTTTCGGTCTTCCTACAAGAAACATGTGATGAATGTGATTAAGAATGTTGGTGGATCTTCATGCTTCAGCTTTGAACCTCCATGAAAGGGTTACAACATCGAGCTCTAGATGTTAAACAAGTCCCTCGTGGGGAGGACAACCCACATTTTAAATTTAGTATTTTTCATTTGATTTTTATTTTCTAACTTATTTTTATTTGGCGTATTTCTAATTTTTATCATTCGTTTTAGGTTTATCTTAATTTCTTTTTATTTTTGTGTGTTTTGTGTGATTTCTTTTAGGTTTGTCGTGAGCGTTTTGGGGCCGACTCTTGGTTCAGTGTTTAATGCTGCTATTTTTCATGGAAGTTTCTTTACACACATCCCCCCCCCCTACCTCCCTCCCTTGCTTTTAATTTTTATTATTGTAACATTTAGGACAATGTTTCATTCAAGTGTGGGGGAGGGAATTAATGGTTACTTTTAATTTTTGTAGTTAAATTTTTCAAATTTTTATGGTTAATATGATGTTTTAAGCTATGTTTGTTATTAAGCATATTGTATTTAATACTTGATTTTATTGAGTTTATGGTTTCCAAAATTGTTGCAATTTGTGCTTGAATTGTGATGATATTTCTTTGTTCAAAATTTTGGAAAAATGACTCGATTAAAGTGAGTGTTAGTGCTTTAGCTTTCAATTTCCAAGTTTTTAGTGTGATTAATTTGATTGTGGTGTTCAATTAAATGCCAAATTCTCAATATTGTTCTTTACCTTGTGAGCTTTTAAGCTATATTAAGCATTTATCATTTGCATGCTCCTATTTTTATTTTTGAGAGTATCTTGCATGGTGAGAATTCATTAGAACTTGCCTTGGTATGCAATTGGAATCCACATGATTTATTGGAAATATGAAAGTGATAAGGGCAATTTGGGTTTAACTCTTGGCCAAATAAACCACCTTGTTTACCATTAGTAAGCCATGTTGAGCCTTAATCCCTTTTTCCTGTTTGATTGATTTGCCACAAATTTATGAGCCTAATATAGCAATTCTTTCATCTTCCCTTGTTTTTACCCTTGAATGCACTTGTTTTGTAACTCTTTTCTTTCGAAATGATTTGAGAAGTAATGATTTGAGTTTTGAGTATTCCATGAATTATTTTGCCAAAAGAACTTTGATTGGAAATATTTATTGCTTGCTTAATGGAAAAGATTGAAAATTGTAAAAGAGAAAAAAGAAAAAGAAAATAAAAAAATGAAATGAAAAGAATAAGTTCAAAAGAAGTTGAACGTGAATATTGAGCATAAAGCATGTTTTGGCATTGAAGTGTTTAATGGTTATATCTTTGGAATTACTCAAGGTTTGGAATTAATTGAAAGTTTCTTACCAAGTTAATGGTTTGAGTTTTAGTGCACTTTTGCCCATTGTTTTCCTTTTTCTTTTATAAATCCTACCATACCTAAGCCTCATTACAACTAATTGAAGTCCATTTGATTTGTATTTTCCAATATTTTTTGGTGGAGGACTCTTGATTAAGAGGCAAGCTTATGCTTGAATCCTCATTTGCAATGATTTTGAGAGTAAACACTTAACCTAGAAACTAGAGAATTATTCTGAGATTTGAAAGAGTGTTGGGATGATTGAATTCCTTTGGAATTTACATGATAATTAGTTTCACTTTGATTTGGTTTTTGGAAGCTTGAGTATTTGCATTACCTTTGAATTGAGTTGTTTGAAATTATTTTGGATGAGGTAATTATTATTATAATGAAAGCTTGAGTTGAAAATAATTTGGATGAATTTGTTCAATAATTATGAGTGCTATTCAATTTGCTTGAGGACAAGCAAAAGCTCAAGTGTGGGGGAATTCGATAACCGGGTTTTACCCTATATGATTTACTGGTTTTTAATTCAATTTCTTATACATTTGAGTGTTTTTAGCATTCAGTTTGTTATATATTGTTAATTTACAATATTATGGGAATTTGAGTATATTTAGAGCATAAACCGTATAATTCCCTTGTCTTTGCATCATACAAGTGTCAATATAATTTATTCATGGGTTTTATGTTTTCAAAGGTGATATATACTTGTTTTGGTGTGAAATCATTGTAGGTATGGTGGTTTGTGGGTTTAGAAGCAAAATTCAACAGTTGAAGATTAGAGCTTAAAGAAGCTAGTGTGCGATTTCACAAATCGGCCAACTTTGGGAGTTTGGAGCATCCAATGTGGAAAGGATTTTGATTTGAAAATTTCCAGATCATAAGATCGTTGAGTTTACTTTCATTTGCAAAGAGAATCATCCTAATTGGTGCTATAACACAGGAGATTCAAGTTAAAATCCGGGAAGTGCTTCGAAAGCCATCTCAAATGTAGCAGTGAAATGCCAGGGGCATTTTGGGTAAGAAAATGATGGAATCAGAAAAAGATCAAAACATAGAAATTAAAGTAGACATATTGAACTTCATTTTAGGTTCAAAAATTTCTCAATTCAAACTTCGAATGATCGAGTTATGCTCCATGCACGTTTTGGGGCAGAAGCTTATTTCTTAGAAAATGAAGTTGAACTGGACCAGACCGGTCTAGTTTGGAGTCTGGTTCCACTTTGTTTCAGCTAAAGAAAGAGGCAAAAAGAAGCAGCCCCAAACCGGACCTACCTGTTCTGGTTCGGATAGGAAGACAGAAAATTTTAGCATTTTTTTGGGCATTCCGAGGGGTTTTTGAGGCATTTTTTGGACCCTTGGAGTGGAAAAAAAATATAAATAGAAGCCTAAGAACATCAGATAAGGGTAGAAACATATTTTCTTAGAAAAACACTAAAAACATCCTTTGGCTTTCTTTGGTTTTAGGATCAAAGCAAGGTGTTCTTGAAGGTTTTGGCTTGAAGAAGCTTTGTAACATCTCTAAGACTAAGTATTATTTTTCTTATTTTTTTAATCTAGTTTAATCTAGTTTGCTATTAGTTTTGATGTTTATTTTGATGGATTTAGCTATGTTGTGGAACTAAACCCCTACTAGAGGTTGATTTGATCTAGTAGGGGGTAATTCTATTTTCCATGGTTTGAATAGTTATTTTATATAATTGTTCTTGGGTTATCATTCAATTTAATTTCTAAGTGCTTCAAATTACATTATTCTTGCTTGATCACCATGAATTATGTGTTTTAAGATTTATAATTTAATCGAAAGATTATTATAACCCGGAATTGGAAATTAAGCGGATTTAGATGTTAACTTGGAAACGACAGTTAACCTGAATCCGAATTTGAAACTTTGCTTAATGGGTTCAATCATTTAATTGAATTGCATCATGAGATTGTATTGTTGATTTGATTGGATACGTTTTATTGCCTCGACGGAGGATTAAAATATTTTAGAAAAGTTTTGCTTGAATGAAATTTAAACCAGAAAATTGGATTACCCCTCTAGATTATATCTTGAACTCTAGTATTTGATTTCATTGAGTTACTTGTTAAGTTAATTTCTAGTTTAATTTGCTTTTTACCACAAATTTAATTTAATTTTCTTATAATTTACTTTCTAGTTTATAATTTAATTAGTTGATTTAATTTACAAGTTAGCAACTTGACTTTAGGAATTCAAACAATCAATCAAGGGTATTCATTTTATTTTTATGCAAATCGTGCCTTTAATTGAAAAATTAATCTAAAACGCTTGTCCTTGTGGATAGACCTCAAATTCCGAGTATTACTACTACAATAATCCATACACTTGTGGATCATCGTCAAACAAGAATTAGGGTGATCCTGATAGGATGAATAAATTGATCTTCTTTACTTATGTTTTGATCCTACTTCCAAGTTTGAACGTATGCAATTCTCACTTAAGAAGATGTTTAGTGATGAAAAAGGAATTGAATTGTTTGATTCCATTAACCATGAGCTAACTCTTTTATTTCATGAGTACAAGTCTAATTATGATCCAGATATAAACAATGTTCCTTCTTCTCAACCTATTTCTAACTAACCAACTACATTTGTTACTGCTCAGAAGCCCCTGCCACTTATGAAGGCCAAATTTAAGCAACACAGAATGGAGATGGGAAGTTCTTGGAACAAAAAAAAGTGAACTTGAGGTCTATTTTTCTAAGGCTATTATAGAGGATGATGAACTAGACACTTTGAAGTGGTGGAAGTGAAACTCAGATTGTTTTCCAGTCTTATCAAGAATGGCTCGTGACATTCTTGTTATTCCCATCTCAACTATGGCTTCTGAATCTGCCTTCAACATTGGTGGTAGGGTACTTGACTGTTTTATGAGTTCACTAACTCCTAGATTGGTGGAAGCACTTGTCCGTGCTCAGGATTGGTCAAGAATTGCTTCTTCTCCTTTAATAGTTGAAGAGTCCTTTGAAGAATGGGAAAATTTTGAAAATGGTTATGTTGTCTCCTTCAAATTTATGTTTACTGTTTAATAAGGCCTTTATTTATTTCCAACTATAATTACTTGTTTATTGGTTTCTGTTTTGTTTTAGAATTGCCTAATGTTGGTCCTGCTGGAATCTAAAATGGTGGAAGCAAACTCTGTTGTGCTCTTTTTCGTTCTTTTTGTGGTTGATGCTTGATTTTGATGCATCAATTCTACAATTATTGGGTGGAAACTAAATAGAAAATACTGTCCCTATTGCTGATGTTGGTTTATTAATGTTCTGTTGTGAAAGTATAAATTTTGCATAACTGGTGGAAGCTTAACTTAGCATTTGTTTTTCTTTTACATTCTTTTTAATCCGTTTAGTTTCAATTATTTACTTCTTTTATTCTAAATTTTAATCCTATTGTTTTGAACTCTAAACTTTTTTTTATTCTTTTTCTTCGAATACATTTGGTTTAAGTGCTTTACTATTTTTTTTTATTCATTCTTATCATTTGTTTTAAATGCTTTAATGTTTTCTTATTCTTTAATTAATTAATTTTTCAGTCTTGTTTTCAATTTTTATAACTTTTGTGCGTTGTTTTCCTTTTAAATTTTAAACTTTTTGGGTAATGATGAATGCTTCCACCACTTCTTCTGACATATAAGGCCTTTTGAGCTTTGGAGGTACTTCTTTGTGCAACCACTCAATTCGCCTTATAAATGACTTGGGACAAATTTTAATATGAGCCCACAATTGCATGGTTTTTATTGCATTCAAAATTCAAATGTATTTTTTTGATTTGCAAGATATTTTATTGTTGTTCGGTTTCACTTTGCTTGTAGGTAATAGTTTTGTAAATTTGATGTAAATGGATGGTCCCTGCCCTGTTTACAATTGTTGTGCTATTTGGTTGCTTCTGCAGGAATGATTTTTGTGAACTGATGGATATTTGCAATATCAGTTCATGCTTTTATACTTATAGTTGACCAGCATATAATTACTTAGGAAATCTTTTTAGTTGTTGTGCTTATAGTTTTTGATGGTAGCAAAGTTTGATTCAATTTGTAAATCTTAAGTGCTTATTATTTTTTGTAAAACTTAAGTGATTTGAACTTCT
The DNA here is from genome assembly GCA_948193215.1 of Bocquillonia castaneifolia. Lineage (NCBI taxonomy): Eukaryota > Viridiplantae > Streptophyta > Magnoliopsida > Malpighiales > Euphorbiaceae > Bocquillonia > Bocquillonia castaneifolia. The sequence goes on along the minus strand of CANYLF010914880.1, from coordinate 3,175 downwards.
AATAACTGTATATGTATATTTAGGCATTAGATGGATGGATTATGGATAGCTAATAGTACAAAATTGGCACCTAAAACTCTAAATTGCTTTAGCTTTTAATTTTTGGTATGTATTTATGCTTATAAACTGATGTTATATGAATTATTAACTAGCAATTTTAATTTTTGTTCAAATCTATATAATATATAATAGCAAAAGAGTCATGATTGTTAGTGCAATTTTAACTCAATTGCTTATGTGGCAATTGTAGGTTAATTAACACTATTATCTCTCTTAATTAAAGAGATCACCACTCTTATATACATTTAATTGTTATATGCATATTTATTATTTATTTTATTATATATTTTTTTTCAATAGTTGTATTTTTTAACCTTAAGTTTATTTCCACCATTCTATTTATGATATGTATTATAACTACAATGTATATAATTCTAAATTTTTAATTAAAAATAAAATTTATTTTTAGCTACTTTTTTGTGATTAAGTTTTATTACTTAATAATTCTATTTATGACAAGTGATCTTCTAAAAATATATTTATAATCCAATTGATGCACTTATTTAAATATTTTTTTAGAAAAATAAATATAATACATATGTAGCATATACTAATTTAATATTTATTTTATATTTTAGTGAAAAATATTATTTATTTGTATATAGTTTAATAAAATAATATTATTAATGAAAAAGAGATATATATAAAATATATGAAAAGATAAAAAAAATATTAGAATTGATTAACATCAAAAAAATAAAAATTGATTAATTGATGAATTATAAGTTACTTTAAATTTTAAAGGCAATATAATGTATATATTACATAATCAATTTTATTCTTTTTAATCGTTCTTTTTTTAATAAACTTTGATTTCATGCATTATATTGAATACTAGGTAATATATAAAAATTGAAAAAAGTAGATAATTATAGAAAATATGAATATCGTAGAAATATTTAATTTATAAAAAATGAAAAATATTTAGATAATTTTAAATTTTAAAAATTACAATACGCAACTTTTTTTTATATGAATTACAATACTTAACTATATCTTTCATAAAAAAAAATATTAAAATTTCAACAAATATTAAACGAGTATACATGAAATTTAATTTATTTACAAGATGCAATTAATATTTTTTTTAGTCTGGGTTCAAAGGGCTGGGATACCACAGAGGTAATAACTATGAAAAAAACTTTATCTTTCATAAAAAAAAGACTAATTTCAATAAATATTAAACAAGATAATTATAGAACATATGAATATTGTAAAAATTTTCAATTTATAAAAAATGAACGATATTTTGATAATCTTAAGATTTTAAAAATTATAATATTCAACTTTATCTTTCATAAAAAAAAACTAAAACGACTATAAGATAATATATTTAATATTATTTTGTTTATATATAAATGATTGTTGACTTATATATGTTATGTTAATTTTTAATGACTACACAAATTTTCATAATTTTTTAAAACAATCAAATTTTTCCGCGCAACGCGTGGACTACCAATTAGTTTAATGTATAGCAGCGTAATTGGTTAATTTTTATTCTGAAATTAAGGCCTAATTTAAGGCCCAAACTAAATTTATAATTTGACCCCAAACTGACCGATTTTTATCATTTAAATCAGAGGTCGGTTTTCAATACATTTTAAATTGGTTCAGTTAGAGATTTAGATTAAGATAGGTTCGGTCGGTTTACAAAATTTCCACACCGAAATTTAGTCCCTCGACCAAAATTTCTGTTTCTGCCGGTAATTATTCTTGAGCTTTCGAAACATTTTTTTTGTTTAATTTTTATGAACAAGAAAAGAAGAAATTAAATAATGAAAAGAAGCAGAAAGGTCCAAATCAGAACTTAAGCTTTGATCAAAGTTAATGCAATTTTCTAATTTTTTTTCCCAAAGTCAGATGGTTCACTTTACAGACTAATTAATGCTCCAAATGTCACCTAATCCGTGGTAATGCTTTAATAATTGTTTTAGATGTTAAACTCCCACCAATCAAAAGCAAACTTTTTCATAAAACATCATTGAGAAAAACGTTAAAAATTGAGAAAAACGTTACTATCACTTAACAAACTAAAGGTACATTGTCTACACGTAGAACACCACTAAAAATAGTAGTACAGACATATGCAGTGAGATTAATGAGAGATTCAATGCCTTGAATCAATTCTACAGTAGTCCATCCGTTCCATAATAACTGTCATTTTAGAGCCTTTTTTTATTATCCCAAATTATCTGTCACTTGCAAAAATCAATGAAACATTAATGATATTTTTTCTAACTTTACCCTTATCAACATTATAAATTACAACTATTATAAGTAATCGATGAAGAGTGAGATAAATTGTAGTTTAATCAATAAGGATATATTTACTTAAAATTTAGATGTTTTAATGATTATTCTTAATATGTATGCACAAACCTTAAAAGTCAGATATTTTGAAATAGAGGGAGTATTATTTTTTAAAAGTGATTAGGGATGAAATTGAATCAGATAAATTGAATTTATTATTAAAATTCATTTTAAATACAATATTTTAAGTTAAAACCATTTAATAATTATAAATTTAACCGATGAAGATTAATATAGATAGTAAAATGTCATCAAGGAAAATTGTCTTAAGTTCGAGCCTCACCTCTTCCGAGAAAAGATTAGGGGACTCTTACAAGCTTTGAAAACAGGACGCAGACTCCCTCGCAATAAATTAATATGGGTTCAAAGAGTTCGAGTTACCACCATCAAGAAACAACCCATAAAAAAATGACAGATTTAAAAATCATTTTTGAAGTTTAAAATTGGTATTTCACCATTCTTAATTAATTAATTTTTATAACATTTTTGTTATTTTTATTGGATACAAATTCTAGCTAGCTAGAATCAAATGTTAAGATCAACAAGTCCCATAAAAACGAAATTGATGATAAAGGATTAAATGTTTTACTAAGAAATCTTGAGTCAATTATAGGGAAAAGTTATTCATTTATAAAAGTATATTGAAATTTCTAAATATATGAATTAAAATTTATTTTAATTTAGTTCGTAAATTAATTGTTTCAAATCATACTGTAACTTAAAATAAAAGGCAAAATATTAAAACTCTCTCAATTTTTAGTGTATTATACTAGTTCCCCAAGTGATTTTAACAATTAACTAA
>CANYLF010914744.1:0-11693 GCA_948193215.1 Bocquillonia castaneifolia | reverse complement strand
AATTTCATGAGCTGTTGGCACACGTAAGTATCGCTTCATAATTTCAAGGTTCATGGACACCAATAACCACCTTTTTACTTTTTGATTATCGGCATACCACCTCTCATATCCATCTTCAGATTCAAGAGGAAGCTTTGTTTTGCCCACGATGAAGGAGAGTTTCTCCCTTTCAGCTATATGCATCTCCATCAATTGAAACCACACATCTTAATTTGATTCATTAAGGGTGATTCCTATATTGAAAACACCTTCGTATTGAACAACAATAGGAACTGATTTTGAACCAGACGATTCACCATCTTTTCCACTCATATTTTAAAGAAAAAGAATTTTGATTAATGATCAATGAAACCAAAGAAGGTCGGCTCTAATACCAACTGGAAAGAAATTAGAGCAAAGTCTTCTTTGATTTTATTCGCAGATGATCGTAATGAACAGTTCTGTATAAATATATAGACATACTTGCCTACCGTTATGGACATTTACAATAATTAAGAAATCAAATATTATAATCTAGGAAACTAATGATTACATACAATCTTGGGAATCAAGGAAGAAATCCCTATGATTATGGAGAGAAAATAGGAAACAAGTCTCAACGTGTAGTTGTCATTGATTTTTTAAAATTATTTATAATAATTTTAAATTTTAAAGACATCTAATTAAAAATTATTATTTGCACCGATTATAGTTATCAAATTAAATAAAAAGTCTGCTACTTAAAATTTTTAGTATTTATTATATTATTTTGCACTTTTTTTTTTGCTAGTTATTGATTATAGAGGTGTTACATGCTCTTTGGATTCAGAATAATCTACTACGAGGGAGCCGACACCTAGTTGTGACCCATTTCCGCCTTGCCCTCATTATATTATTTTGCACTTAGTTTTCAGTTTTAATAAACACAACCTAACCTTTTTTTTTTAAAGATTTGAATGCAAGTAATAATCTGTCATTAGCAAAGCAAACCAACACATAATTTCAATAATTTTCCTGTAAGGCGACTTTAATCGGATTAAACAACAATTATGGGTGCAGCACTGAAGCCATTATATGATTGACTTTTTTTGAAAAAAAGGAACATTATATACGATTGAATTTGTCGTAAAAGTATTTTTACGAATTATCTGCAAAATATTTCCCAATATTGTATTTTGCACTAGCCGTCGGTGCCATCGCTGACAAGCCAATGGATGTCAAAGTCCAAGTTGTTCAAGCTTAATCATGTCAAGTCCCACTACATACAAACTTCTGCAAATTGAAATTCAGGAAATATACGTTGGTAGTATCATTGCTCCACACTAACTTTTTCCCTACGAAGATAAGAAAAGCGTATATTTGTTTGACTTTTATGCATTTAGTTCAAAACATTTATTAGAAGCTAGTGTAGGTAATGTGTATCCTCTAACCTTTTTAAACCCATTTATACATATACTTAATATAAATAATATAATATATTTTCATTTAAAAATATTATAATAAAATTAAATTTATTATTACTCTTTGATTATAAATAAAATTTAAAATAATATTATAATAACAAAAACACTTTTTCCTAAGATTGCTGGAGTCTTGCCACATGGAGCTCTACCAAATAAGCCTTCCTTTCCAATTTGATTTTCCTCCAACACTGAATTATTGAGGAAAATGTAATGAGGTTGATCCTCAGCGAGAAAACTATATATATATATATATATATATATATATATATATATATATATATATATATATTTGAAGTCTTTTTCTAAGACTTTCTCGTTTGCTGACATAATATGCTAGTTTATGTTAATTTATCAGAACATATAAAAAAAATACTTAACACAGCAAACAAATTTACAACGCAGCATATCAAGCGTTACACTCTTAATAGTCATATCGCAACATAACCATCACACTATCATCATCAAAATCAAGTAGAGTATTAATAACACATTATAATTGATAGCTAAACTGTAATATCTTTCACAACCATGTCACCTTATAATTATTACACAATTAATTCACAATAAACTCAAATTCAACCAATTCCAAAATTTCCAACCCAATAAACAATTCCATATCACAAGTACTTTTCCATCATTTCATAATTTGAATCAATTCATAATAATTTTATTTTTATTTCTCAATCAATCAAAATCTCATCCAAACCACTACCATCTCAATACTTTCAATTTCTCACCACTTCACAAAATCACAAATTCAATAATACCACATTATTAAATCATATCATTAATCACCACACATAAATGATCTACTTATGAGAAAGGTAATATATTCGCACACAGCCACCTTTCACTTATGAGAAAGGTAATAGCAAAATTTCATGTTTTTTTTATTATTCTATTTTTTTTATTTTTTATACATTTATATATATTTTATATACTTTTTTTTGATAATTGTTTTTATCTTGTCTATTCGGAGCCCCGATTAATCTCTGTTCGAGTGAGTTCCATTTGAAAGCACACTCTCCCCATGCGACCTTAAAGATCGAACTTTCAACATCCAAGCATAAAGTATATTTTATATACTTTTCATATATATTATACATGTCTTCTAAATTTTGTTTATATATAGATATTCTTATTAATTTTTTGAATAAATATGTAATAAAGTGCATAATAGTTATTTATAAAAATATTTCAAAAATAAAAAAATAAGTATAAATTAAACTAACGAATTAAACCGAACTAGACCGAACTGAAATAAATCAAATAATATGATTCTGTTTGGCTTCAGTTTATATGTAATTTTTTAGTGGTTTGATGGTGAAACCAAACCAAACTGAACAACGGTTTGCACAACCCCAATTTCATAAGTTAAAATGGTAGTTTTATTTTAAAATATTTTTATATCAGTCGTAATAATGATTCTTACTCTCTTTTTTATTGAAGTTTTAATGAACTCCTTAAAAATATTGTCTCACTATTTTTCGGATTGAAAGTTTATGTGGATTTCAAGAATTTTAAAAAGTTTTATCTTTGAGGTCTTTTTTGATGTGATCAAAGATGGCAAGTTTTGAATTCATAACATGAAGTCTTGTGATTCGAACTCATTGAGATTAAATTCAAATATGAAGAATTTTTGTTGATGACATTGATTTGAAGATTGTGAAGATTGTGAGCTTAATTGAAGTTAAACAAGCTTAAAATCAAAGTGAAGTCAATAAAGTCAAAGTCAACCAAGAGGTCAACAAGTTAAGGAGTCAAGAGGGTCAATAAAGTCAACATTAGGGCATTAAGGAGTGCTTGGATGAAACCCTAATCCCTTAGGGTAGTAGCCGCATATATGGAGTCCAAATCCAATTAGGAAGTTAAAATTCAGATTTTCTGGCACAACAGCTTGTTAGGGTCATAACTTTTGCTACATAACTCCGATTGATACGATTCAAAATGCCACGGAAAGAGGACTTCAAGATATAAAGTTCACATGCTTAAAGAATTTTAATTTGATGTTTTTAAGAGGGTCGAAATAAGGTCACAAAGTCAGAGTCGTAATCTGCCAGTTTTTAGTTTCCAAATAAGTGTAGGATTTGCATTATTACTTAGTTTTAATTTATTTCCTTTGTTATAAACCCTAGTTGGCTGACTTTTATTGTTTTTTTAGGGATAGGATTAGTTGTTTTTGAGCTCTATATAAACATCATGTATAGGCAGCCACCTAACTAATTGGTATTTAAAACTTTCTTTGAGGTTTTACTCTATTGTTCTTTAAGGTGTTCCATATTGAATTTCTTGGAAATAAATTAATTTGATTACTTTAGTTCACATCTACCTTGTTTAATCAAATTATTAAAACTTGTTAGTTTGTTAGGTTGTTTGAACATCCATCTTTTTATAGCTATTGATCTTAGTTCATCTATAACTAAGAGTGATAGTTCCGTAATCAAATTGCAAACATTCAAGTTAGATTCTTGGGCGACGAATTTGAACTTATTGGTTTGGGTGATTCCTTTGCTTTAGAGTTGATCAAATCAGTTTGCTTTCCAGCTTCAATTCCAATTTTTGTTTGAACGTATCTGTTAACACCTAATTTTTGACACAAGAATACGGAAGCGGCTCGGAGGCCCAGTGATGAACATTCATGTTCTAAGTAGCATGAATTGAGCTGACATTGCTTTTTAGAGATTTTTTTTGCTTCACTTTAAGTGTTTTCTAAGCCTGCATAACACATTTTTCTCCAAAATCCGGTTTCGAGCATGAATAATGCATTTTTCAGACAGTTTTCATCATAACTTTTTCTACAAGTGTCCAAATGACTTAAATTTTTGATGGTTGGTAGTTGAGGCCATTCCGCACATTTTCTCAGTTTTAAGTTTTTACAAAATCAGATGTTTGGAGGCCCACAAGAGCCCAATGCCACTCTAAAGATTGGAATTGGGCCCAACGCCACTCTTCCAAGTGGAGTTGGGCCCAATGCCACTCATGAGACTGGCGTTGGGCTTAATGCCACAAGCAAGACTGGCGTTGGGTCCCCAACACTAGTCAGGCGATTTCAGTTGTTAAAAGCTCATTTTTAGGCTATTTCGGCTCGGAATGGCCCGTAAGAGTCGTGCACGCGTCCCAAAGCTTTGGAGGGCAATTTTTGTCCAAAAAATCCTTTGCTTTAGGCTCAAGTCATTGAATTTCATTGGGAAACTGATTGTGGTAACCCTAGCTTATGTTTTAAGCCAAACCGAGTATAAATAGACGTCTAAAACTAGGTTTTAGGGGGAGGCAGCCAGAGCACAAAAATTTTAGGGTTTGATTACAGATATCAACACTCTAAACCTCATTCATAGCTAAGAAACACTTTCTTTGACATTACTTTTTCACAAAACAAGCTAAAAAACTCTTTGAATCTTGTATTAAAAAGGTGGTTTGGAGTTTCTAAATCATTGAAGTCAAGTTCCAGCAGCCATTAATAAAAATAAAAGCAACAAAAAAGTCACTCAAAAAAGATTTGAGGGTTATCAAGAGCTCCCAAGCCAATTCCTTGAAAGGTAAGTCATCTTTTCCATTATTTTTTTCATTATTTCTTTGCATATTTTCATGCTTTGCATATTATAAGCATGTTAAATATGTTGTTTTACTGCTGTATCATTTTGTTTTGCATGTTTAAATAATGTTTATTCATGTTTCTTTTCTTAAAATATCATTCTATGCCATGAGCATGCATTATGCTTCATGAAAGTTGTTTTCTTTGCATGTTTCTTTGTGCTTTATTTCAAATCTACATCGTTTGATGTCATTTAAATGTTTTCTATGCATAAAGTTCTTTTTTTTTTTATGTTTTACATCATAAAAATTGTTTCTTTTGTATAAAGATTGTTTCTTTTGTATAAAAATTGTTTCTTTTGGAGTGTTAATGTATAAAAGTCAAGTTTTTTGAGATTTAATGCCTAAAGTTGTAATTTTTTTATGTTTCATGAATAAAGCTTGTTTCGTTGCATTATAACATTCAAAATTATAATTTTTCAATGTTTTGTGAATAAAGTTTATGCCTTTTACATGTTTTGTGCATAAAGCTTGGATCTTTTGTGTTTTTATGTTTTAAAGATGAGTGTTTTGATGTATTGCATGTGAAGTTTCTGTCTTTATTGCATTTTATGCATGCCATGCATAGATCTAGGTTGTTTTTCCATGTTCCATGCTTTTTTATATGTTTTGGTGTTTATTTTATGCATTTTCATCTCTGTATGTGTATTTTTTTAGGCTTGGTAAACCCGAAAATCTTGTTTTTTTTATCAAATTGCATCTTTTGTTCTCTATCTAGTCACCAATGCCACAAGTAGGAGTGGCGTTGGGCCCAAACGCTTATGGGTAAGTGGCGTTGGGCCCAAACGCTAGTCCCTGGTGTGGCGTTGCCACTTCTTCAACTTCCCAAGGTTTTGTTTTGTCAAAATATGTGGTTCTGCAAGTCTATGAATAAGTATCCAGTAGTTTTCACATGGTATAATACTAGGAGTAATGGGTAAAGAATCACACTCTAGAATTGATAAGTCTGATCCTTGAATCTCTGGGATCAATGCACCTTTCGTATTCTTGAGACCTTGTAAGACATTCCCGATGTGGGTTCGGGTGGCAACTACCACTTCAGCCCCGCAGCTGAACACACAGTGCCGCAGTTGCTAGTCATGGCTCAGGCTCTGAGGCAAAACCTCATTGTCTGCAGTTTGACGACTCCACTGGGGAACTTTAACAGACATACTTATAACTCAAGTGATTTTACCAATACTCTTTTTATTATGCTAAACTCTAATTCCTTTCCATTCATTCTTGCATTAAAACACCGTACCTCACGGGTACCATTGGTCAAGTTGCCTATGATTTAGAAGAGTTCTTCATAGGAGGCGAAACCAGTGACTACCACTCATAGATGGAACTGTCCTACTATCGCTTACCTTCTTTGTTATGGTTAATGAGTGATAGTTAATTGAAAATTCTGAGCTGAATGTCCTACCATCGCTTGAACCTTTTTTGAAAGAGGGAGATGGTTAATGGGAGTTCGCCTTCGATGGGAACTTTCTTTAGCTGAACCGACTGAAGCCATGTAGTGACCCTAGCAACTTCCACTAGGACTTATGATGCAATGTCAAACAGATTGATACGTTCAAACAACAATTTAGATTTAGTTGAATTCATAAACTAGTAAGATCGAGTTCTATAACAAGAAAACACCCTTACCAATAGGTTTGATTTGACAACCCAAAGATCTGACTTGTAATTTATAATTGAAAACGGCACTATCACCTTTAGCTATAATCGAACTAAGATCAATAGTGATAATTTGATGAATGTTCAAACAACCAATCAAACTAATAAAGCTTAATCAATTATTAGAAAAATTGTAGATGTGAAACTAAACTAATCAAATTAGGTTAATTTCAAGAAATTCAAAAGGAAACACCTTAAGAACAAAGGCAACGCCTTAGGGTTTGTTTTGCTAAAGTAAACTTCAAAATTTTTATGATAACAACTTATTTTTGTGCTCAGTAAATCCGAAAATCTGAATTTTAAATCTAAATTATGTAGTTGGATATAAGCAAAGCAATACAACTCAACACAACTAAAGAATAATAAAACTCCTATCTAAACAAGGAAAAAAAAAACTAAATCCTAAAGATAAAGGACTTAGGATAAGATAAGCTAAAGAAATCCTAAGACAACAAGGATATGTCTTAATCAATTTAGGAAACAAATTAAGACATTCCTAAGACAAGATAAATGACATGCATAGGCTGTCCTAATGGAGACACACGTATGTCTTAAGTCTTCAAGGTTAACCTTGACTTGGTCAAGACGTTGACTTGTTGATCGTTGACCATTGACCAAGCTGTTGACTTTGACTTTGACCATATTGACTTTGTTGACCATTTGAATTTAATGGCTGAAATGCAATTAAATTCATACTTCAAAGTTAAGTCATCAACCAAAGCTCCATTGTTGCTTTTTCTCAAAATATGCTTCATAAACGAACTCAAAGCTTGTTTGAATCTTTTGGTGCGAGCTCTAGTCATTGGTCCACCATATGCTAATGGATCATTGCTTGATGTGCTAGGTGCCACTACATCAAAATTTGAATGGCTCCCTAATTGTGAGATGTGTGAGATCATCTTTCTCTTATTCATTGGAGAATACTAAAAATAAAAGAGAATGTCTTTAGAGAAAAGAATGATAGGTGAATGTGAATAATTTGTGTATGAAAAACTATGATATGCTCTTCTCCTGATTTGTGCAGGATAATGTATGCCATTAGTAGAGCCAGCCAGCTTAGTGGTGTCCGTGATCCATAATTCACGCTGATGATGCTCGTATTTCAAGGCTGACGCAACTCGAGGACAACTTGTAGACTATACCATCATAGAGGCAGCTAATTGGTATCTGTAATTCATAATTTGTGATGGTCAGGAATCATAATGATGCTCATACCTCGAGGTTTAGAAAACATAACCAACGGCAGACCACACCATCAACAGAGCCAGCTAAGTGATGCTCCCGGTCAACAACTCATATGATGGTACTCACAACTTGACGTTAAGGAGTATGATTCAAGGTAAGTGAAAATATTTTCACCAATCACATGCATGAGTTGCATTTGTTTTATCTGTGGGTCAGTTTTCCTCGAAATAATGAAGATTCCCATTCACATGTGCATTGAAACATTATTGACAGACTTGTCAAATTCTTTGAAAGGTTGATAATGTGCTACTGGCCTATGAGTATTTATATACATACTTTCATTAAATGGTTAAGTTCACACAAACACTGCCCTAAGCATATAACTATCATTTTACTCTCTTCCAAAATTCAGCATGAATCCAAACCCTTCCTTCAGCTTGCCTCTTCTAAACAAGAATAATCCTCAAATTAAATGGAATAAGGTGTTTGTCAAAGATGTCCTTATTCCCAAAGTTGTCGATATTTCTCCCTTAGAGAAATATCGAGTGTTAAACTTCTTTGATTGTCAAGATTGGCATTGTATGTTGGTTGACTGTAAGCCAATATACCCTTTGTTGGTTAAGCAGTTGTATGCCAATCTTACTTTTAACCACAACATTCATACCCTTAAATCTATTGTTAAGGGACAAGATATTATACTTGATGAGTCTATCCTTGCAAATATTTTGAATATTCCCTATAATGGGTGGGGGATTCAATCTTTGTCTAGTTGGTCTCATTATCCACTCACCCCTGAGGAACAGACTAAGTTTGTGATGTTTGATGACTCCATAGAGTCTTATTATGTCCTGCATATTGATCAACTACTAGCTCTCTCTAGAGTCCTTCATCAATTATGTTTTTATAATGTGTTTCCTAGAGATGCTCAGTATTTCAGGGTAAGTGAGCCAACATGTTCTTCATCTCCATGTACATTTGTGTTTTTTCATCATCGAACTCCATTCTCAAAAGGTAAAGTTTAATTCAAATTGTGAGATTTGATTCATCTGAGTTTCCATCAATTTGACTCGAATATGTTTTATATCAGCATCCCTCATTAAATATGTTTCATATCAACAGGCTTAGATGCCAAATAATTTTCATTTTCATATGCTTAAATGCCACACATTTCAGAAAATTCATAAGCAATTTTCAAAGGCTTAAATGCCACACATTTCAAAAAATTCATAAGTAATTTTTAGAGGCTTAGTGCCAACATTTTCAGAAAATTCATAAGTAATTTTCAGAGGCTTAGATGCAAAATTTTCAAAAAAATTCATAAGTAATTTTTAGAGGCTTAGATGCCAACATTTTCAAAAAATGAAAAGGCTTCCATGCCCAACCTCTCTAGAGAATGCTTCCATGCATCTTCAAAAAACTCGAGCTGTATCCTTGCTAGTATCCTAAATGGTTTGTTTGATTTGTTTTAATGCTTTTTCGTTGTTTATTCATATTATTACTAACATTGTTAAATTTCGACAAAGCGGGGACAACTGTAGACACCTGATTTTTGGATGCAGGTCATGGAAGTGGCTTGAGGTGCCCAATGATGAAAACAGTCCAACATAGGACCACTCTCAGTACCCATTTCTTGGTTTGAAAGCAAAGAATGAAAAAAATAAACTACTTCGACTAAAATCGAAGAAACATTTCATGTTTTCTTTAAATCTTTTAAGTTTTCAAAATGTTTTCATGGTTTTTAACATTGTTTTTCCAATGAAAATGTTTGCAAAAGTTGTATAGTTTTCATCCTCAAAGTTAATTTCAAAACCGATAAGTGTTTGGTGTTCATGAAGTGAAAATGTAGTCTAGTACCAAATGACTATCTTTTAAGGGGCATAACTTTTGCTAAAAAACTCCAAATCACCTAAAATTTGAGGCTATTTCATAGTTCAAGAAGAGCTCTACAATTTTTTGTTTCATAAAAATTTTCTAATTCCCCCGTCTTGAGGCTCAAAATTGCAAAAATATTTTGGTGCTCATGAACAACTGATCGGCTCTTCATGAACGATTGATCGGTTAATCATGAAGAACGAATTGGTTCTCCAAAGAGCTGATCGGTTCTGTGCTCTACTGAACACAAAAATTCACATTTTTATACAATTTATGGGCCCAACTCTCCATAGAATCAATTGGCATCATTTGTATCTGCCATTTATGGTAGAATGCAGTCAATTTTGTCCCCCACATTCATTTTTCATCATTAAAGTTCCATAAATAACCAATTTTTTGGGGATTTTTAAGAAAATCAAGGAGGGGGTTTTAAGCAAAATGCAACCCTAATGCTCCCTCTATAAATTTATCATTTTCTCATCTGATGATGGAGGTTGGAGAGTGCTATTTTCTAGAAAAAACATACAATCAAACACTTCGAAAATATTTTAGAGAAAAAAAATAAGAAAAATAAACACAAAAGGAAATTAAGTCTTCTTCAAGCATTTTTAGCTTTTAATCTTCATTTCTTTGCTTGAATTCAATCTTGAAGGGTACAAACACCATAATTTCTGAGGGCGTACCATGCATCCATGACTAAAGAGCAACAATCTTAACTTTCTTCTGTTAATTTAATTTCTTTGTTTTCTATGTTTATCACTTGATTTCTATCTTAGTAGTTATGTTGGTTTAATCTTGATCATTCATTGTTTCTATTATATTCATGATTTTCGTTATATATTTTTAACATAGTTTGCATGATTGTTGGCTTAATTGCATGTATCAAGTTAGTTTATGTTATTATTTTGCTATATAACTTGGGTTAATTTTTATTTCTTTTATTCATGCATTATTCGTTTGCTATTCTTATGTTAATGATGTTTTGATCTTGTGTTTTGATTGTTAATCTTAATTTTCTTGTTGATTTGGTATTTTATTTACATGTTGGGTAGTTTAAAATAATTTATTTGCATGAATCAATTTAGTTTATGTCAATATTTTCTTATATAACCTAGTTTATGAGTTTGGGTATGTTTTGATTATAATTTTCATAAGTTTTATGTGTTTTAATTTAATATTTACTTGATTTTAGCATAATAGAAAATATATTATAATATATGGGATGATTCCCATAATTTATTAAATTAATTTTTTATTTCTTTTAGTAAACTAACAATTTTGTGAAGGAGCTGACACAGAGTCGACCGGTCCTACATGGACAACCGGCCGGTTCATCTGCTTGACCGATCGGTTATCCTCAAAGGACTGATCGGTTGTTCATCCCCAGAATCAAAGATTTCTTATTTTTGGTTAATTAAGGTTAAATCGGACTAATTAATTAATTCGGTAATTAGTAAAATTAACCTATAAATTCATTTCTCCTTTTCCTTTCTTTAGGATTTACTTTATAGCATTTATTCTATATTTTTTTGTAATTTGTGAAGTGCCGAAGAGGGGGGGGGGGGGGGGGGTGAGTTGGGGCGGAATTAGAAAATAAAAAATGGTTTGGAGAATAGACAGAATTTTAAAGTGGTTCGGTCCAACTCTTGACCTACGTCCACTTCTCCCAAATACACAATTTGGGGTTCCACTACCACAAATGGATTGCAAGGAGATTGAATAGGCTATCTCCAACCTTTACAATGAAGATTTCAAAGGCTATCTTCAACCTTTACAATGTGAGATTTCACAGACTATCTCACAACCTTTACAATGAAGATTTCACAGGCTATCTTCAACCTTTACAAAGAGAATTACAAAGGCTCTCTCCAAACCTAGAGTTTACCAAGGCTTACCCTAAACCTAGTGTTTACAAGGCTAACACCAAACCTACCCAAGTGTTTC
>CANYLF010914674.1:0-10815 GCA_948193215.1 Bocquillonia castaneifolia | reverse complement strand
TTTTGATTGGATATTTAAGAATGTTGATAGTTTTTAAGGTTGATATGTATATATGTTGGTATAATTTGAAGGATCATGTGTGTAAAGTTAATGTTGGTATAATTATAAGTTTTATAAAATCTTCAATATTCCTTTTGGTATATTGTTATTATGTTTTTGTTATATTGGAAAGCTTGTTACATCTATAAGTTGATTTTGAGCTTGTTGGGGACTGATTTTAAAAAAAAAAGTTGAAAATCCTGTTTTGAAACTTTGTTTTTAATCAAAATTTTTGTTTGATATTTTTGCCTTTATAACGGTCGTTGCACTATTGACAACGACCGTTGCACTTGTCGTAACGACCGTTACGCTGCTCGTTGCAAATGTGCACAACCCGTGTCACTCTCTGGAATTTTTGAGAAAATTTTTGCATACTCATAACGACCATGTATTTTTTAACAACGACCGTTGCATATTCATAACGACCGTTTTAATATGTACAACGATCGTTGCATCCAAAAGAAAAAAAAATTTTATAATTGATTTTAGTTAAAATTTTATTATTATTATTATTATCTGTTTTTATTTTAAAGTTGAAGGTGTTACACATATGAATCGAAACCATCGATTTTAAAATCAAAACTGGAACTGTTCTCTTAAAATTCAGCTCCGATTTTTTTCGATGATCGAAACAATGAGTTCAGTTCTAAACTGTCAACAAGTGTACATGGATCATAGATAGGGCTTGGTTCTATTAACCGTGAAAGAAAAAATGATTTTAAAAAAAAAGACAAAGTGAGAAGTAAAGAGAAAAATAAGTAAAAGTTATTAAAATGTAAATATTAAAAGTTGTTGAAATGGTAAACATATGGGCTGCTTTTTCCTCAATTTTTTTAATCCGTACATTCTTGAATAATGGTTTTTAGTATGACGCTTTTAAATAGTTTGTAAACAATTAGTCTATTTCAGGAACTATTTTTGTGTAAATAATATTATTGTTTTGGACCAAAATTAAATTATTGTAAACTTGTAAAAGTAGCATCTCCGGTTGGTCTTGGCTTACTCTGGCCAGGTGAACAGTTGAACAAGTCAAAGTCTAATTTCGTGTCCATGCACATGTGAACTTCCAATTCATTCTCTTTGTATAATCAGCTGATCACTTTCAAGTATCATGCTAAACCTGTACTAACTACCAGGGTGAAACAAGAAAATTTTTTTTCCTAGGGAGCTATTGAAGCTTCCGACTAAAAAAAAGTCGGAGTCATAAAGATGGGATTACAGTTAGACATCTCTAAATTAATATGATCTGTAAAACAAAAAAAATATTTAATAATAGAAGTTATTAATTTATAAAATATTCATATAAAAATATCATATAATTTATTATATATTTTTATGTAGTTTATATAATTTAATATGAAGTAAAAAATTATATATGAAAGAAGACCTTCTTTTATCAATAAAGAAAATTTTTTGTATATTTTACTCAAATATTTCATTTTTATAAATTATAAAGTATTTTCTAAATATATACATGTCAAGATATAAATAACTACAAAAAAAATAAGTACTGTACATGGGGTTTATATAGGAAATGGTGATTCGATAAATTAATATTTATATGTACGTATATAATATTTTGTATTAAATAATAGGTAGTAAAATAATTAAATTATATACGTTCCATGGAGTCTGTGAATATTGATTTTTTATTAAATAATAAAGGTTATTAATTTATAGAGTATCAATTCAGAGAAGTTCAACTATATCTAAAAGGATTGATAGGATGTTTAATGAGACCGACCAGGTGTTTTAAAGAATAGACTTATTGTTTAAGGGGCTAATCCCTCACAGTTGAAGCCGGAGACTGGAGCCCAACTGAGCCCCTATAGTTCTGCCTCTGCTAACTACCATATGCGTTTGTGTGTGTGTGTGTATATATGTGTATGTATATATATCCACTGTTAATAATAATTTATCAAAATGTGCCAAGGAAATACTTTCCTGTGATTAACACCCAACTAATTAATGACGATAAAAGAATGAAAAGGCAAATTAATACAAAAATTAAAAAACAAAAAGACCCAAAATTGATGCAATCACAATGAATTAAAAATGATGTGGTTTTAATAGCTTTTAACTCACCTTATTTTTTTTTTCCCTTCCGACAAAGCATAGTGGCGGTCCCTAATCTTTAAAAATATCAATCACACAATTTTTTACCCTTTCAAACTTTTTAGTAGGTCAAGCTGTATATATATTGTTAATAATATATCAAGTCTTGTAATGTGTTAAAGAAATATACACACACACACATACATACATATATGCAATTACCCCAAAGTGGGTTTTGGGTACAAATTAACACCCAAAAAGTCATGTGTGTAAGACTAGAGCATTTTCCTTTCAGCCTAATTAATTAATGACTAATCATTCTCCAGTTGATGTTATATTTAGAGTTGTTGGTTTGGGATGAATTGGTGAGCCCTCCATTTTGGACTCTTGTTAACTTGCTCATATTGCCTTTGACAATACTGACATTTACATATGTACAAACTCAATCTTTGTGTTTTTTTTTTACCCATTTCAGTTCACTTTATTATATGCACTTCACTGCTGTTTTTCTTTCTTAATTTCTGTGGCAGGTACTGTTTTTCTTCATATATAGTACTATATCATGTACCAGCTGGAACTTGGGAATCCATGCAGGTATTAAATCCCGATGAGTTTCAAAGCAATATACATCACACTGGCCACCCTTTTAGTCCCAACTGACTCGAATTTGAATTAATCAGAACCTGTTACTTTTCATTATAAAAAATATATTTAATATTATTTTAATTCATGAATGTAGGTAATAAGGATCTATATTTTAAAATTCAATTCCGGAGAGATGCTTTAAAAATTCAATAATTGTGATATATAATGTATTTACGTAATTAATTCCTGATGGCTCATTTCACATTTGTTGAAAATTTATAAAATGACAAATGAAACCGAAAAAGTAATTGTGACTGAAGGAGAAAAAAAAAATTTACATATATAAAATTCATTTTTCAGATTAAATATAAGAAATTGTACATACTTTATATAAAAAAAATTTATTGACTTCCTGTTGGCCTTTCTAATTAACCCAAAGCAAAGCATGTATGGGATGTGTTTGAGGATGCGTCTTTTTAGGTAAAAGTTCACTTTCAGTTTACACTTTACACACAATGATAAATTAAGGTTGTTAATCTAAAAGATCATAACATTAAGTATACTTTCATGGCAGATACAAAATACATGTAAATATTAATTAATTTCTTGACAAAATAAATAAAAGAGAAATTAATGATACATATCATTAATCAGAACAGAAAAACAACAACATTAATAAAAATACATGTATTAATCAATGATTGCCCTAAATACTCAGCAATGAAGCGGACAAATTTTCTCCTGGCATGAAACGTCATAATAAATAAAATAAAAACTTGGAATATATAGCAGCAACTTATATTGTTGTTACTAAAGATAAAGAAGAAAATTCATCAACTTCACCACCAGCTTAAGGTAATCATCGATCTTTATTTTTCCGACGACCATCGATCGATCCTTACTGCAAAAACGGCAAACAAACTGTATGTAATCAAAGTTATTTTTTGCTCTAACACACACACATATATGTTATGATCCAGCAAGCATTGTGCTCGGTAGCAAACCGCTCCCTCAATGCTTCTCACGCTGTCGAGAATTTTTTGTTACTGAGCACAAGCTTCAGGTAATCAAGCAGACGACACAGCTATATAGCTTAATTTCAACTCCAAACAAAAGCTAATTAAAATTGCAGAATAGAAAATAAGAAAGAAGAGAAGATGGGGATTTAAGGTGGATCTTTAATTTGTTCGAGTTTCTAGCGAACAAAGTCATCTTCTTCAGAGCCAGTAGTGATGCATTCTTTCTCATCTTCAAAACCTTCAAGAGAAGGATGTGGAGAGTGACCTTTGCCAAAAGACCTAATGTGGTCTTTGAGTGATCTTTTGTGCTTAAAATCAGAACCACAAGTACAATACCATAACTTTCCACAATTCTTTTCATGTGTTCGCCAATCTCCTTTGACTGCAAATGTTTTCCCACATTTTCTACACATAAATGGCTTAGCTCCATGCTTCCTTTTGTAGTGTGTTTGAAGTGTTCTGAAATCTTTCAGTGGCTTTGCCCTTGGATGATTGATGTTGTTTTTGCATCCTTGGGCGCAGCAATAACATGGTAACCTTAACATTGCTGCTGGCTGTGTTCCTTTCAGTGAGTCTGGTCCCCTTCTGAATTCTGATCCATGCCCCCACATATGCATCTGCATTTACACACAAAACATTCACTTCTTTATTATTTTCTTCTTTTCTATCTTCATGAAGTATAGTGAATTTCCATTTCAGAAAACATACATGAAAGAAATGTTTTTAAGTATTAATGTGGTGAAATTATAGGTGGAAATATTAAATTTAAATCATTTATTTTTATGGACCCATATAAATTATATTATTATCACCGATCTTATATTATATAATCCATCGCAATGAAACAGTCAGCAGCTGAATCATTCAAAGTTATAAACTAACAATTTTAGAGATAACCACACTTTTATATGTTCAATCATTTTTGAACTTATATTATCACCTCCTTTTACTCATTTATGAGATTTACACGAAACCCCAACCTCCTTTAATCTTCCCCTAATTAATTAAGCTTCCTCACAAAGTGGAGAGCAATGATGGAAGAAGAGACCTTATTAGCTTAGCTGAGGGAGGAGAGTTCTAAGTCATATATATAGGACTTCAATTCCTACAAACCAATTAATGTTTACCATTCTTTTTTTTCTTTTTTCTTTTTTTTTTGAGTTGTCTCCACTATGCCTTGGGAGACTTTAATGTCTACCATTCTTATAACTATGTTTTTGTGGAACAGGAAACAAATAGCTTTTACTAATATTGAAAAAAATATTGTTTTAATTATAGAAAGACAGGAACAATTATAATTCATCATTATTACTACTATAAAATTAACTCCTTATCGCAATAATAATAGTAATAAAATACTATAAGATCCCCTTATATCGAATATAATAAAAAAACTTCAATTCATTTCTCTTACCCAAGCATCATTCCATAACATTGTCATTACAAAATAATAGGTTATTGTAATAACATGTAGCTGAAGATATTAAAAACCATTGATTAAATTATTCTAAGGCGTGGGATGACAAAAACAAGTTGATCAAAAAAGAAAATAAAAGACACCAGACTATGTTATACACGGGATTAATTATCCCTGACATTGCATCTGCATATTAAATTTTCCGCATATGGAATTTGACTGCTAATTAGTATATAGAGCAATATAAAGTGAAGCATCAGCAAAAACAATGTTTGGTTGCCTCATCAGTCATCACATAAATATATGAATAGGTATTTCTTTAATTTGTCTCTGGTTTTGTAGGAAAAAATCAACAAAAGAAAAACCAAATTCTTCTACAAACTGAACGTAAATACTAAAAATGTGATTAAAAAAGGACTAGAAAATACATTGAAAGAAAGTAGTCATGATAAATCAGCATCATTAGTTTATTTTAATTTAGTCATGCATGCTTAATTTTAATCATCAAAAGCCTATCTAGTGTGTGTATATGAAAAAAGTAATTATTTACTATGAATATTTTTTTTCCATAGATGCATGTAATTTTTTTCCCTTTTGCTTGTCCCCACAAAGAACACAATAATTCAGAACTGGTACCTCCAATTCTTTTTCCATGATAGGATATTCTAGAGAGATGAAGTTGGAAATTTTTTACGTTTAGAAGAATTCATGTGGACCAGAAATTTTAAATAAAAATACGGACACAAACACATATAGACAGTCCTTAACCGTTAGAATTATCTGGTCATATAATTTCAAGAAGCTAAGCAATATGCACTATACACCAACTGTAATACCTTTGTCCTGTTTATAGGAAGACAAAACAAAGTTAAAAAGGGAAAGGAGAAAAGATTGCGGATCTCAAGTGATTAAGGCCAAGAGGAAAAGAAAAAAAAAGAAAGAAATTATTATGGCATATCAATAATTTAAATAGTAATTCTTGATGTCACTAGAATTCTTTGTATATATACGTAAATGTATATCCCATTTATGTATGTCCAAAAGAGCAAGGATATTGTATAGAAATGAAGACAAGAAAAGGGATAAAAAATGATAATTGAATGAAACTAACCTGCATGTTATTGTATCTATTGAAAGTCTTGCTACATATGGAGCACTCAAATTGCATAGGGCCAACAAGGATCTGAGCTGGAGTTGGGATCCAAAATCTACTCTCAGTGTTAAAAGAGCAGCCATTGAAGCTTTTCTTCATCATGGGCTGTTCTTCTTCTTCTTCTTCTTCTTCCTTTTTTTCTTCTTTAAAGCCAAAAACTTTGGTCTCAACAGATTGATCATAATCAGAATCTCCAGTTGGAAGTCCAATGTGTAAAGAAACTGTAACTTTCTCCATTTTTTCTTCTTTAACTTCAACAGCAGTATTAATACTTTCTTGCATGATTTCCATATTATTCTCCTCCTTGAATACCTTGTTATTCTCTGAAAAAAGTGGTAGGCATTGGATGGTTTCATTAACAAACTGATGATCTTGATGCTCTTCTTCTTGCTGATGTGGATACAAAAGAGGAAGTTTTAATATGGCCATGGATGGATTTGTGAGATGAACTTGCTGAGTAACAGAAGAACATGATGATGAAGATGAAGAGGAGGTAATAGAAGAAGAAGAAGAAGAAGAAGATGAAGATGAAGAAGGCTTGAGCCATTCAATGAAAGCAGGAGGTTGAAAGCAGAGATTATTATTATTGTTATTAGTTTGTTGAAGATGGTAATTCCATAAACCCATATTGACAGTGTAAATGAGAAAATGAAGAATTAATATGTTGAATGAAATTATGATGATAACTATCTGAGATGGGTTTATAAGTTACATATATGTAAAGGATATGTGGGAAAGGTCTGCACTACTTTAAGTTAATGGTTTGGTTTTTGAAAGGAAATTAAAGGTTGTTTTGGTTTGTCTTTTAGGGAAGTCTTAATTTCTCATCTTCATCACTCTTTTCGTTTCAACCATTTGGAAAAAAAGAAAGAGTGATTAGTGGTGGGGTTAGGGAAAATGACATTTTTATAAAATTGAACACATAAATGAAGAGAATCCTAGAACAGTTTTTACACTATATACACATCATTTTTAATGCCACACACACACACATATATATAACTTGGATATATATAGTATTCATCATTATATATATATATAACCTAGTGAAATGTTTATATAAATCTATATATATATATATATATTCACCTATATTTTCATTTTTCACGTGACAAGTTTTTATTTTTATTTTTATTTTATTATAAGGTCCACTGAGTCTCAGGTTATATGAAAAGTGGTAGTTCATCTCTAACAACCATTATAAATAAAAAGATAATATACTTTGTGTGGAGTAAAAAATTTAAACTCTGATATTTTCATTAAGCAAATACTCTTTCCACTTAATATATATGAGTTTTAATTCAAAGTCTATGTCCATTTTTTCATAATAAATGATAATTTTCATATATCATAGTAAATTTTTTTAACAACAATAATAGAAGTGAAAGTGCATCATATAAAATTTTGTTGGAATATAAACTATCTGACTATTATTTATTATTTTAAAATACTTTATTTTTCATTTAGAATAGAGGATCATGGAATTTGACCCATGTGAAAATGTTTCTCATATATATATTGAGCATATATGACCTCACATCACATAGGGAGAAAGAAAAAGTGAGAAAAGAGAGAGAGATAGCATTTGGTCAATACCTAAAAGAAAAGGAAAATGATATAAAACAGAAATAAACTTAATCATAGACCTACGAGGAATGTTATTAAATGCTTAATTTATGCTTAGTGCAGTTTAATGATAATATTCTATGAACAGAAGGTAGCCTAAGTAATGCTGCTTATCGTTTAAATTTCAATTTAAGCTGCGAAAATTAAAGTTACTGAACTTTCGTTTTTCTTTATTATTTTTTGGTTGATTATGTTTTAATTAATGTGATGCAATTGGAACGAAATCCTAGCATTCCATCATCTCAAAATTGACTAAATTTGATGTGTATATATAGAAGACATATATAGTACATTCCAATTTTTCATTATAATAACTTTAGTACCATATCTAAGGTTTTTTTCTAGTGGATAGAGTTTAAGATACATATTCATAAATTACTATATTTTAGTTTACAAATTAATATAGTTCAAATACTTCGTAATTACAGATTTAAAGCTATCAAAGAATTGGATAATAAAATTGAAATCATACTTTTGGAGATATGGCATAAAATATGATGTAACTATGAATGAAACATTCAGAATTATTATTTTTTTAAAACATGGTTATTGATTAAATAAACAAATAATTCAAACATAATATAAATAAAATAATTAGTGCAAATCTTAAAATAGTGAGAATTAATTGAACCTAATCCCCTTCTTAGGGTTCAACTTCAATTACAAAACAAAGTCTCATTAATTAACTATTAAATTTATGGTTGATTTGGACCGGTAAAGTTATGAAAAGGCAAAACTATCATATCTATCCAAAATTTTACTCATTTTTTCAAAAATATCCTAAACTTTAAGAGATTACAATTTAGTCCAATAACTTTATTGTTTATTATAAATCTATCCAACTTTCAATTAGCATGTGTTCCATCTGATGTTGATTGCTTATGTGACATGGTTTGCCTACGTGGCATGCTGATGTGGGTTACATGTCATATGATTGGATAGATTTGCTAAAAAATTCAAAGTTTAAGATAGATTTGTCAAAAAAAAATGTAAAGTTGAGGATATAGTTGAAAATACTACAAAAATTAGAAATAAGATATATATATAATTTTAGATTTATTTATATTTATTATCACTAATTTTTTATATTATCAAATATGAATTTTCATATATTTAAATATTTACTAGATTATATTATTAACAAATGAAAAATATTTTTTTTAACATCATACTTGATAACTGGTTATTATTCTATATATTTTATTGGGTTTTAATTCAATTCCTTGCACATTAGAGTGGTTTTAGCATTTAATTTGTTATTTATTGTTAACTTACAATATTAGGGGAATTTGAGTTCATTCAGAGCATAAATCGTGTAATTCCTTTATCTTTGCATCATACAAGTGTCAATCTAATTTCTTCATGGTTATTATGTTTCCATAGGTGATTTATACTTGTTTTGGTGTGGAATCATTGTAGGTATGATGCTTTGAATGTTTAGAAGCTAAAGACAACACTTGAGGTTTAAAGCTTAAAGGAGCTAGTTTGCGGTTTCGTGAATTGGCCAACTTTGGGAGCTTGGAACATTCAATGTAGAAAGCGTTTTGATGTAAAAGTTTTAGGATCATAAGTGGATTGAATTTAATTTCATTTTCAAAAAGAATAAGCTCAATTGGTGTTAGAACGAAGGAGATGCAAGCTAAACTCTGGGAAGTGCTTCAAAAACTATCCCAAATGAAGCATTGAAATGTTAGGGGCATGTTAAACAAGACAACGATGGAATAGGAAAATGGTCAAAACATAGAAATTAAAGTAGACATCCTAAAATTCATTTTAGGCTGAATAATTTCTCAATTTGGAGTTCAGACGACTGAGATATGCTCCTTTCAAGTTAGGCCATCTGTTGGATCGTTGGATGGGAAAATTGGTCAAAGTATGTCCGAACCGTTGACCAGACCAAACCAGACCAAGTCTGGTTCAAAGGTCCGGTTCCCTTCAAAAAAGGCACTAAAGAAATAGAATTGAATCAGACCAAGGTCCAGACTAGCCAGGTCCAGTTCAGAGGTCCGGTTAATTGCGGGAAAACCGAATTTTAGATGAATTTAGTGATTTTTAGGGTTTTTTAGGGTATTTTTGGAGAAACACTATATATACAACCCTCATAACCCTTAGCCACAACTTTGGTTTGTTTTATTTTACTTAGAACTAGAAAAACACCATCATTCATGGATTCAAGATTGGTTTACAAACATTTATGAAGATTAAAGATTGTTTTTCTTCTTCCTAAGACTAAGTTTTCATTTCCTTGATTCTACTTATCCTTTAATTATGTTTGTGCTTATTATTATTGTTCGTTGCTTGGTTTTTATTATGTTTTGGAATTAAATTCCCTACTAGAAGGATGGATGTAATCTAGTAGGGGGTAGTTTGATTATCAATAATTGATTTACTATTTTAATAATAGTTTTTCTTGTTTTCTTCATTTAAATTGATTTCCAAGAGCTTAAGGCACATATTTCTTGCTTGATCACCTAGATGTATGTTTGTTAGATTTATCGTTCAATGGATGGGTTGAAATAAACCGAATTTGGAAATTGAACTTGTTTAGACGTTAATATGGAAACGACAATTAACCTAAACTTGATTTAAAGATTTTACTTAACGGTTCGATTATTTTTAATCATGTGCATCGAAAAAGTAGCATAGCTAGTTCAATTGAATACGTTTTTTTGCCTTGGCAAAGGATTAAAATATTTTCGTAAAGTTTTGCTTAAATGAATTTTGAGTGATAATCGAGTTACCCCTCTAGATGAAATCCTGAACTCTAGTGCTTGTTTTATTGTGTTTGTTTATTGATTTAAATTGCTTTTTAGTTGTTAATTTATTTACTTGACTTTATTTTCTTGTTAAATTAGTTTTCAAAATATTTTCAAAAGTCAATCAAGGTTATTCATTTTATTTTTAATTGTTTTGTTTGTGAA
>CANYLF010914671.1:0-15360 GCA_948193215.1 Bocquillonia castaneifolia | reverse complement strand
GATGCTCCATGCCTATATTTATCACAAAATACACTATAATGTATGTTGATGCATGTTATGCTTAATGTTTGTATGAGCGTGACCTTATTCCCTCTATTTCCCACATTCATTTACATAATCACAATCACACAACACATTAAGCACGTTATAAATCATATACACATTTTTAAACTCACTTGGCACATTTCCACTCATATTGACATAATTGAAAACAATTTTGCACACCATTGGATAAATTAGCATTATTTCATCATTTCAAAGCTCAAAACATATTAACACCACATTTGTACCTTCAAAACATAATCATATAGGCAAACATCTCACATTCATACATATATCAAATCTTTCACATGTCCCAATGGGTCTAATCCCTGCTCTGATACCAAAAACTGTAACACCCATTTTTTCAACTATCATAAACTCCTAATGGTAAGAACAAAATTGAAGTTTTGGAATTATTTTAGCCAATTTATGCACTTTTTATTCAATCTAACTTTATATTCTCTAATAATATACTTAGATAGACCTTAAAAATCAATTTTGAAAAATTATAGAAGTCAAATACAAAAAAGTTACTATTGGGGCAGTAACTATGCAAAAACAGAATTAAAATTCACGTTTCAAAACTTAGGTTATTTTACCACCTAAACGAAATAGCTTTGACCTGAATTTTATAGGATTTTTAGGGGATTTATTAAGGTATCAAATGGTCCAAAATTTAGAGAAAAATACTCTTGATTAACTAGCTTCAAATGGCATTACAAATTGAAGTAAAACAGTCCCAAAAATTTAAAACAGTACGATAAGTGTTTAGGTAGTATTTTAACTCTAACTTCTCATCACTTAAGCTACTAACACATATTCACCTTCACATTACTAGATTACCACTCAAATTTTCACATAAAAATCAAGCAATCATTAGACATACGTAAATTAATTTAAGTTCTAACTTAGCCAAGTTAAACACACATGTTCCATCCATAAGGTAAATTGTAAACCAACAACAAACATATTTATGATTATCAACTACATTCACACATTTTATATTTATATTTTACATTCCCAAAATGCCCCCATGCAATATGTATTCTCATCTGGCCCACCTGAAACGCTCTATGAAGCGAAATGCAGGAATGGCACAGTTTTGACTATCAACTAGCAAATTAGCCTAAAAAATATGCCAAAGGGTGAGCTGGCTACTCAATAAGCATTTAGCAAATCAAATAACAAGCATCTTAAGTAGAAATCATCCAAAATTAGATCAAGATAATGTAAATAAACTAGCACTTTACACAATACAAAATACCAAAGCAACCATTTATAGAAATTACCAAATATACACAATTCAATCACAAGATCGGGTGGATGACTCATCCTCACCAAATCATTTTCCTCATTCTTTTACAAACGTGAATAGATGGCCACCGATGAGACTATCCCACCGGCTCAGTCTCACCATCCCTCGACAGGCAGCTATCCCATCGGCTCAGCTTACTCTAATCACACATCCCATTTTTCCCTGAGTCAATCCAAACCCATTTCAACATGGCTCAACAGAAATACTTATCTCCACCATAACACAACTTATCAAAGCTTACCAATTCACATATCTAAGCAGCCATCCAAATACCACAACACATATTTATATTAACATAAGTTCAAAACCATATCGATCAATACATACAACATACATCCAAGTTGGAATTTTTCACTCAACACACTTATCATTTAATAAGCTAAATACTTACCAAATCGTAAGCAAATTCAAGTTGAGTTACCCTTTTCCTCACCAATAATTCCTTTGCCTTTGGGGTCACATAAACAATAAAATTCAATAATATACACACACTTAAAATCGCACATAACACATAATCATCAAAACAGAATTATTTCCCTCAATTCCTAATTTGCCATAGGTTTATTAATTAATCCAAAGTGGAATTCAATAAACAAACATATATATACATAAAAATACCAATAATTAATCTGCCTACAACATCCAAATTCACCAAATGGACACCTATACATGATTTAATATGATGTATGAGATGAATGATACATAACAACATGCATGTACATGTAGATAGCTTTCATATACTGACTTTAAAAATTCACCAGAAATTATATATACTTGATAAAATTTTGATATTTTATAGGGTTATACTTCCATCAAAATAGAAATCGTAGCAATAAGAACCACCTCAAAATCATATGTATAAATAAAGTTATAATTTTTCTAATACAACTACTCCTATTCCCGTATAAATAGAGTAGTCCAAAATTTGACATTCAAAACCTAACAAAATGGATGAATTTTCTCATGAAATTTTACAGGGTTGTAGAGTACCTCTTAAAGTTTCCATGGCTACTAATTTCGTCCAATTTGGACTTATATAACTCAAGTTATGATCAAAATACTAAGGCTATTTTTCAGAGTATAAAAACAGAAATTTGTACTTTGAATAAATTCATGTAATCAACCCAAAATAATATTTTTTTTCTACAAATTAATACATGATTAATACTTAACCAAGTCCTAATTATATGATTATAAGTCAAAATCAGATTTTCCCCAAATTTCTACATGAACCCTAATAATTAAAAATACCATAAATAAAATAATTTACCTTAATCAACCTTCAAATTATTATTCACTTGTTTTTCATTTTTAATCTTAAGCTTTAAAGACAATTTTTTGATAAAATTTTTGATGAAGAGGTGTAAGTTGGCAGATTATGTAATGAAGGAAAGGAAGAAGAAGAAAGGGAAAAAAAGAAAGAAATAAAAGGATAAGAAGAAAGTTAGAAAATAAGTGTAAGTTGATGGTGGTGGATTGTGAAAAGTCCCCACTTCAATTTTATTATTATTATTATTATTATTATTAACTTTACCACATATCCATTCTCCCACACACCCTTAATTAAAATTTCTATCAACCAATGACCGTTCTTTCAAACTTACATTACAAATAACTCCTTTAACATTCCTTATAATTAGGTCCTTATTTTAACTTATCTTCCTTAAATTTTTACTACACACAATATTCTTCTCCCACATTATATTATGCAATGTGTCACACATAATTATGATGCAAATGAAATGATTAATGATATGTTAATGCATATTAATTATTTTCTAAATTTTTTTTTATGGTCGTGACAAAAAGGATCAAAGATAGTGAAAAATCTTAAGTGGAGCTTGAGGAGTGGACGTAGGTAAGGAGTTGACCGAACCATTATAAATCCCGTGTTTGATTCTCTCTTCCCTACTCTCTTTACATTTTATATATGTTTTGTGCTAGATTGATAATGATTGTTTATTTGCTTGTTTTACTTGTTTGCTTATATTGATATGATTTTCAATTACTTTGATTGTCATTGTGTTTAAGTAATTGAATTGCTTCCGCTATTTGATTAAAAGTTTTTAATTGAGCATTTAAGTTTGTTTTTGCTAAACAACCAATTCTCCCCCTTTCTTGGTTGTCATAGGGATTTCAATAATTTTCTTAATACTTAGGGGAAGGCCTAAATTGAATAGAACATTGAATTCAATTTTGGAAGCATAATTTATCCAAAAAAAATTTTATTTAATTTTCTTCTATTTACTTCACTTTCATTGATCCTACCATGATCTTAGTTAGCAACTTAGAAAAAATTATCCAGCAATTCATCGAAAAATAAAGTAACTAAAAAGTGGACTTTTCATTCAATTCTATCATGATCTTCATGAGCAAAACCTAGTAAAGATCATCTAAAAATCATCTAAAATCATTCAATTATGTTATAATTAAGCAACTTAGAAAATATCATGCAAAAATCATCTAGAAATATTAACTAAAAATTGAATGTCTACAACACATGATATGAGGAGATGGGTTCACCATATATAATAACAAAAAATTGAAGTCTCCAGCATGTGATATCACCAAAGATTCTCAAGAGAATAGTTCTCAAAGAATTAAGATGTGCATAAACAAAGAGCGAAAAGAATATATCAATAATGTACACATACATTTTGAGCAAAAGAAACTTGTTTTTATTATAAAATGAAAGTGAAATATTGACAATCCAACCAAACTCGAAAATCAGTCAAATGGATAAATAATATGACTGAAATCGGTAACTAAAAACTCCTAAATTAATTAATTATTATAATATTATTACTAAACCTGAATTGGGTTCCAAAGAAGTAAAAACTTCTTCTTGGTTAACCTCTACACATGATTAACAACCTTGGAAGGGATAGCAGGATCCTTTTTTTCCCTACCACCACCACAACAAGCGGTTCCTGGGATGTAACCTCCCTCTAAAATTTTCTCAACCTCCTCCAAGTTGAGACCTTTAGTTTCTGGCACCACTCTGTACATTATACAAAGAGTAACGCAAGAAATACCAACAAACAGTAAAAATGCGCCTCCGGTTCCAAGATGCTCGGTCAGAGTTAAAAATAGTCTAAGAGACGATGAGATTCAAAGTCCAATTGGATACAGCTGCAATCCCTCCACCGAGGCCTCTGTACCTCAATGCATATATTTCTGAGTTTATTATCCATGGAACTGTACCCATTCCAGGTGCATACACAAATATGTACTGTCCAAGTAGAACAACTGTGTAAATTCCAAGTTTACTTGGACATCCTGATGAGAAAAATACACCTTTTATTGATGAGCATAAACCCTTCAAGTCCTGGGCTAAACACGCTCCAGGAAGATATTGAGATATAAAAAGAAAAAGAAGAAAATTGATCAATTGAAAATAATTTATTTATTTTATTAAAAAAAGTAACAAAGAAATTAAATTAAATCAGCTCATTTTGTCTCCAGGATTAGAACAATATCCATACTTTGCTTGGAGACAAGTCACGCAGCTTCATTTAGATGGATTAGGGCTTGTAGCATATTTCAGGCAAGTAGAATTTACACCAAAATTTTTAGTTTCAATTGAACTAGTCATAGTTACCATATACGCGGTACATTTCTAGATCACTGTACGTAAATAGAACGCGGTACGCCATTTTTTTAAAAAATTATTTAATTTTTTTCATGTAAAGAGTACCAAATATGCACGCTCCATGATTTGGAATGAACATGATACGCAAAATGTGATGATTTTGGAAAATCCGGTAACTATGGAACTAATCATTGGAGCATAAGCAGCAGCTTCCATGAATACAATAGATGAACCAATGATGAGAAGCATAGAAACAAGAAGAAAATTCCTTCTTCCAAATCTATCAACGAACAACAAGCTAATGATAGCAACCAGCATTAAGGCCAGAAGTAATGAGAGATAACGTCATGGCCACCGATTTGGGAGCAAATCCAGCAAATTGTACTGTGGTAGGAGAATAGTAAAGGACAATGTTAATACCACGTCATTGTTGAGCAACTTGAACAGTGATCGATGCCTGCATAGAGACCCTTGCGAACTATAGGCAGGGTTTTTAAATGCACCCATTAATTTAGCCCTCTAATTGCATCCTATAACTTTTTCATCTTCCTTTTCAGCTTCGAGGGATGCAACTAAGGTGTTCATTTCTTTATCAACTTCATCAGAAGTATATATCTTATAAGGATTGCCTTTGCTTTATGTAGAGGTATCTGGGTGACTCGGGAAGTGAAAACATCAAAGCTATTTGAACTATAGCAGGAATACCAGCTACACCAACCATCCAGTACCAACTAAACTCAATATATATATATATAGTAAGGTTAAATTGAAAAATAATTAAGGATGGTAAAAAAATAAATAAAATATTCATTGACTAATTAAATTAACGAAGGCAAGGTTGATGTAATAAGAGAGAAACTAAGCGCTAATTACATTGAGAAGACAAGGTTGATAGAGAGAAACTGGCCACGGTGATAAGCAAGCCATTGCCGCTAATAAGAGCGCAAGAGGGAAAGTCATGGAAACCAAGTCATGGAAACCATTCCAACACCTAAACCAACAAGTAATCTTCCGATAACTATAATTGGAGGAGTTGGTGCAGCTGATTAGACAATTGCACCAGCCAGGAAAACAATTTTAGCACCTGGCATTGATTTTTTTCTCTCAAAATAATTGTAGAGTAAAACTCATCGAGCATCCTACTAAATGTATTTATAAATTTAATAATAAAAAGGATTATTATAATAATAAAAAAGGATTATAGCTAGTAATTACTATGTGTTGTTTTTGACAGTTGAGACGTCTTCCTTCATAGTGCACCAGAAATAACACCTAACAAAATTTTCAAAAACATGTAATTAATTAGATCAAATCGACAAGAGCATGTCTAATCAAGTATAAGTAGGTTAATTAATTAACCTCTATCATAACCGAAGAGAAAGCCTCCAATGCCAACTGAAGTGCGAGTCTAACGCTGTCTTGTCTGCTTTGGCATAACCTCTTCAACCATTCTCTTTTCCTTTTCTTTCTGTCTCTTCAAATAGACCAATTCAAGTAATAATGTATAAAATCTACACGCACAATATTTTGTCACACTCTTCCATTCATCATATGCACAACAACTTTCGTATATAGACAACTTAATTTACTTAGCTAAGATAGGAGAGGGAAGTAATGGTATATAGTTACATGGATATATAGACAGATTTAGTACAAGTCAAACTCTTCAGCTAAGTTAGTTACTATTTTATCTTATCTAACAAAATTAAAATTAATTAATTGTTTGTTAAAACTATTTTATTATTTGAGATAGTTAAGATTAGTTTTTTTAATGGATAATTAAAGTTAGATAGACTCTAAACCTATGAATAATTATACAATTACAATTAGTTTACTCTAATATCTCATTTTATTTAATTAAAAATTATTTTCTAAAACATTATTTTTAATTTTTAAATGTCAATCTTGCAATAAAGTTATAATCAACTTTGATATATATATTCTACATAAATGTATTTGGTGTGCATAAATTAACTACAGCTCAAAATTTATGACATTCACAATCACTATATAAGTATTTCACAAACTAAAATATACATGTCTATTAAAAAAAAAACTAAAATATACATGCAATAATCAACAACATTTTTTTGAGAGGGGCAATAATCAACAACATTGACATACTCTAAGTGGGTTCATAGAAAATTGAATGATTTAATTCCCAAAAATTATCACGAGTTTCTAACTTAATACTAGTATGAAGCCCAAATTGCAATATTAAGCTTTACTACCTTTAAATAGAGGAAATAACACCATATACTGTTTTTTTGAACTTATTTTTGAAAGTGGAGACCCTTTTTCGAGTTTTTATGTCTAGAGATTGTGTTTTTTATGACTAGAGTTGGGCTTTTTAATTTTAAAGTTAACCTTTTAAAATTAGATCTTTTTTAAAAATATTCTCATCATTAGTTAAAAAAAGAAAAATATTCTCAGAAATAGAGCTCACCCTTATTTTTGTGTTATCTTTTTGAATTTTTCTTCAAAATTTTTTGTTATTGTTTGAAATTTTTCTCATAATCCTTTTTGTGAGAAACTTTTGCGATAATTAATTGTTTTGCTATTAATCTTCATTTTTTATTTTAAATATTTATATACCTTTTATGTTTTAGTAGTTTACTTCAAGTTTATTTCTCGTCAACTTTCTATATACTTTATATGTAATTTTTTAGGTTTGGTGTTTTTGTGTTACTGTATACATTTCTCTTTTTTTCTGATCTTAATAAGGTTTATTTGTTTGTTTTAGTTGTAGATCTACCGGTAATGAGGACAAGGATGTAATTCTTGATCTGAAAGCGAATTTATCATCTCCTCTTTGTATCCATTCAATACTCCGATCTTTATTTTGCTTTTTCTTTCTTTTTGCAACTTCGATCTGCAGAATCTAGTAAGAGAAGGAGAAGGAGAAGGAGAAGGAAGATGATCAAAAGATGAATGAGACATGAGATATTCACTTTTTTTTTCTTTCTTTTTGTGCTTCGATCTACAAAATCTAGAAAGATAAAAGGGAAGAAGAAGAATCTCTATTAAGATATTTCCAGAAATATGATATCTCTTTTTCTATTGTGTTTTACGTTTTAAATTGGAATTTTTTTTATTAAAGAATTTTTGATATTTGTGAAATTTAAACTGATGAAGAATTTTTGTGTGAGAAACTTTAGTTTATTTTAGTTTTAAATATTATAATTAAATGTATATTTATGTATTTTTTTAACCTGTTTTCTATATATTTTTATCAGTTATTAATATACTTTCAATACACTTATGGTAAAATTCTTGTATACTTTATATGTAATGTTTTAGTTTTATGCTTTGCATAAAATTCTATACAAAGAGTAACAGGAGTAAACAATCATATTTATACTGTTTATTAATATAAATACAAATAATAGAAGAAGAAGGAGAAGAAAAAGAAGAAGAAGAAGTGATAGTAGTCACAAGCTATTGGCTTTTTTTTTTTTGTGGCTTCAATCTATAGAATCTACAAGATTAGAAGGGAGGAAGGAGGAGAAGGAGAAAGAGACACGAGCTATTCACCATTTCTTTTTCTTTATTTTTTACGACTTTGATCTACAGAATCTAGAAGGCTGGGATGGAAGAAGAAGAAGAAGAGCTGTTGTTAAAATATTTTCAGTAATATATTTCTCTCCTTTTCAGTTGTTCTATGTTTTAAATTTCAATAAGTTAAAAGTTTCTTTCTTTTTATAGTTTTGATTCTATCTTATGTTATTTGTATCTTAAAAAATACTTCATTTTGTGTGTATGTTTGTTGGG
This sequence comes from Bocquillonia castaneifolia, assembly GCA_948193215.1. Lineage (NCBI taxonomy): Eukaryota > Viridiplantae > Streptophyta > Magnoliopsida > Malpighiales > Euphorbiaceae > Bocquillonia > Bocquillonia castaneifolia. The sequence goes on along the minus strand of CANYLF010914671.1, from coordinate 6,640 downwards.
TAGGTCTTTCTGTTTGTTATTATTTTAGATTTACTTTGAAAGTGTTTGAAGAAATGTCTATGAGATCGTAGGCATTTGATAGTACACTGAAAGTATACCAGAAGTATATTATTTATAAGATAAATTATGCAAGTAGAAACAAAATGCCTCAAGAAAATTTAAAATTAAATTCTACTTTTAATATAAATATCTACTCTGATTATTTACAATTAAATGATTTTTTTATTTGCATATAAACAATAATAGTGTTATTGAATCTCATAAATCAAGTAAATCTAAAGTATACTGCAAGTATATCAGAAGTAACTATTTACAAGACAAATTATGCAAGTAGAAAAGATCACTTTAACAAAATTTAAAGTTAAAGGATATTTTTAATTTTTTTAAAACACATATCATTTTACATGTGTGGGACACATGTCATCTTTCATGTGTAGTTTAGTAAGACACATGAATACATATTAGATTGCATGTAGGACACATGGCACATTCATGCATATTTTAGAGGACACATGTAATGATACATGAAAAGAAATTGACACCTAGTAATCCACTAAAGGAAAAATATACTTTTTAATATTATATATCTATTTTTAATATTTACAGCTATATGATTTTGTATTTGCATATAAACAATAATATTTTCTAAACATTATGACATTTTATAAATCTGGTAAACCGGAAGTTTACTGAAAGTATATCATAAGTATATTATTTATAAGACAAATTATGCAAGTAGAAAAAGTTGCTTCAAGAAAATTTAAAATTAAATCTACTTTTAATATTAAATATCTATTTGGATTATTTTATCTACATATAAATAATAATATTTTCTAAGAGTTATTGAAGTTTATAAAATTAGTAATCAGAAGTATATTGTAAGTATATCAAAAGTAACTGTATATAAGACAAATTATGCAAGTAGAAAATATCAATTCAACAAAATTTAAAGTTAAAATGTAATTTTAATATTAATAAGACATATGTCATTTTAATTACATGTGTGAGATACATGTCATCTTTCGTGTGTAGTGTAGTAAGGCACATGAAGACATGTTAGTTTGCTTGTAGGACATGTGACACATTCATGTTAGTAATATCTTAAAAATGCTCTTTTGGCTTTAAGGTTCTTGAAGTGCAAATTTTTAATCCCATTCTCCATTGTAGTAAATCAAAACTGGTATATTTTTCATTATTGTATTTTAAAAAAACACAATTCATCAATAAAATAATTATTGATTTTTATAAGTTAAGTATATGATAAGTACACTGTAAGTAAATGCAAAGTATACCATACACATGATAAAATATATCTTAAGATCATTTTTTATTTCTGTATAAACAATGATATTTTAAAAGATTTTTTGAACTCATAGTTAAAGAATATTGGAAGTTTAGCATAAGTAAATCTCAAGTATACCATACATATGGCAAAATATATCTTAAGTACACAATATGTTTACATCAAGTAAACAGGAAGTATATCTCAATTACAACATATAAAATTACTTGATTTTTTTCTTCATTTAAACAATAATAGTTTCTGATATCATTTCTGAATCTATCGGCTTGTATTTGATGTCAAAAACTGTTTCATAAGTATATTGCAAGTAAATACCAAGTATATAATACATATGACAAAATATATTTTAAGTAAATCCCAAATATATTGGAAGGTTACCATAAGTAAATTCCAAGTATCTGATATATATGATAAATTATATCTTAATTAAATTCCAAGTGTACCATACATATGACAAAATATATCTTAAGTACACGGTAAGTTTATATCAAGTAAACAAGAAGTATATTTCAAGTACAACATATAAAATTACATGTCTCAAATTTGTTGAATTTCAATACATCTGACAGCAATTCAATCAATTCTAGGAGATTCATATTTCCTCTTAAAAAGGCTCCTTTGACTTTAAAGTTCTTGAAGTTCATTTTTTTTCATCCCATTCTCCATTGAAATAAATCAAAACTGGTATATTTTTCATTTCTGTATTTAAAAAAAAATATGCAATTCAGCAATAAAATAATTATTGATTTTATAAGTTAAGTATATGAGAAGTACATTGTAAGTAAATACAAAGTATAACATACATATGACAAAATATATCTTAAGTACACAGTAAGTGGACATCAAGTAAACAGAAAGTATATCTCAAGTACAACATATAAAATTACCTGATTTTTATCCGCATTTAAACAATAATAGTTTCAAACATCTATTGATTTTTTTTTTAATCAAGTATGCCAAAAGTATGGTACAAGTACACAAGGAGAAAACGATTTAAAACTTATTATGTAAGGAGATAAAAAATTTCAGCAAATTATGAATGATACACATTCCTTCCTTTTAAATCTAGAGAATTATATTTTTTTAAAATCTCAAAAAATAAGATGAATAAAGCTTATGATATGTAATGTATTAATACATACATTTATTATACAGTTCCGGGTGATAACATTTTCTCAGGAATTATGTCAAACATCTCTTGAGCAATATCAACCAAACCCATTTTCACACTTGCATTAATTATTGAATACCAAGATGGTGAGTCGAATGAGAAATCTAATCAAATACGAACCAAAAACATACCAAAGAAAAAAAAAGGGCCAATACAAATATATAGTTAATTTCTTGTATTGGAAGTTTAGCATAAGTAAATCTCGAGTATACCATACAAATGACAAAATATATCTTACATAAATAGTAAGTTGAGATCAAGTAAACAAAAAGTATATCTCAAGTACAACATAATTAATTCCATAGAACGATAAGATATGAAGCATCAAAAGAATTGAAACAGAGAAGCAAACACATCAATTGGACTCCATTCATATATATATATATATATATATATATATATATATATATATATATATATATATATATTCCAAGCTTATTCAATTCGTGCCTCCTATCCTATCTTTACCTTTGAATTAACGTCAAACTTACAAGATACGTAACAAGTAAATACATACTACAAATATAATTAAGCTACACAAATAGGCAACATGCTAAACTCAATCAGCTAAAAGTCACATTTTACAACAAGTTGCCGATCGAGAAAACCTCAGTTTATTTCTTTTAGTGTTTATCAATATATAGCCCATCTTATCTTTACCAAGTCACCATTACAAGAAAGAATGCAGGAAGAATGAATAAAAATCTTAACCTGAGAAAACATCAGATCTGAATTTGACAGCATATAATGAAAACTGTGTTACCTATTTCTTTTATAGTTTTTTTTTCTTGTTGATTGTTTGATGCTTATCAGATCTGAATTTGATTGTTTTTTGTTAGGTTTCTCTCTCTAAATTTGCTAGTTTTTTTTATTAGGTTTCTCTCTCTTAAACTTTTTTGTTATATATGTTTCTTGTTTAGGAAGAAGAACTCTAATTGTAGAAATAAGTTTGAAAAAAGCGTGAAGCTGGAAATAAAAAATTGAAACGATGTAAACTTAAAAATGGAAAAGTCAAACTGTGTCGAGCATAATTATTTTCAAAAAGTCGTGTATTTATAAAAAGATCCCTTAATAATAGCTAAGGTCCAACCACCCACTTGGCTAGTAGTGCTAGTCATTTTAGATATGGTTGGATCAAAACCCATCTGTGTTGCAATGTAGGCCTTTTGACACTCTTACCCATTTCTTACTCCACCTAATTTCAAATCAATAATTTCAATATGGTATCAGAGCAGGTTTGACCCGGTTTGTTAATTTTCGGTTGTACATCTGGATGTCCAGTCCTTGCGGTCAGGTTCGGTGTTGCCGTTGCATTTCAATTAATAATTCAAGTTTAATTAGGAGGAGTTTAATTGCAAGTGTTAACTGGGCCATAATAAATGACAAAAGCCCAGTTCCACTTGAGAGGGAGTGTTAAGAGTATCCAACATTGCTAACATACAATAATAACAAAGCATTAATAATAGCTAAGGTCCAACCAACCACTTGGTTAATGCTGGTCATTTTGGATATGATTGGATCGAAGCCCATCTGTGTTGCAATGTGGGAGTTTTGACACTCTTACCCATTTCTCACTACATCCAATTTCAAATCAATAATTTCTATAGTCTCAAACTTGAGATATTTCACCCCTACCTACATGGGTAATACCTGTCTATCCAATGTGGATTGGTTATTTATCAATAATATTTAAATTATAAATATTTCTAAATATTAAAATTGTAATTATAATATTTATAATCATAAATTTGTATATATTTAGATTGTAATTTATATATGTGTGTATGAATATTAGTTTCAAAAATAATTTTATAATAGAAATATTTTAAATTCATATTTATAACTTGATACATATTCGTTTAGACTCGTGACTATTACATGAATACAAATAACACTAATTAGTTTGAGCTTGACCTTTTTTATTAAATGAACCTAATAATTGAACTTAAAATCAATTCATTCAATAAATAAACCAAGCTAGAGTATATCAAAACCAAATCGCCTTGATTCGTTCATAGGCCGCTGATTCCTTGCCTAGTTTACAAATTTGGTGTGGCTCTTTCGGAGTTTTATTGATGTTGTACTAAAGTCTGATGTCATTTACTAAAGTTATTTTGTTTATCTTGGAAAACTTATAAATATATAGAATTTGATATATTTATATGTAACATTTAATTTTTCAAATTAAAAACATGTATAGAAGAGTATACAATTCCATTGCAAGTGAATATATAGAACAGATTCCTCTCAATAGGGCTGTGTATTGGTCGGTTCGATTTGGTGTGAAAATTATCAAAACCAACACTACTAAAAATGTGCGTTTTAGCGATTAAAAGTAACGACTAAATAATTTAGTCGCTAATTCGCGATGAAATATTGACTACATAATGACTAATGAAGGAGAGATAACATTCTTGCACATTGTGACTAAAACGGTGACTAAAAGGTGACTAAATTGGGCGACTAAAAGAATTTAGTCGCTATTTAGTCTCCAAAAATGGCACCACTTGGCGCCATAAAATTTACGACTAAACGGAGACTAATTAGCGACTAAATATTTTAGTCACTAAATGAAAATGATTATTTATAAATTAGAAAGTGTAGCGACGAATTGGCAACTAAAGTTTAGTCACTAATTAGTCACTTTATACTGCTTGCCATGTCATTTAAAAAAACAGCGACTAAAACATTTAGTAACTATTTTTTGGCAATTAAAAAAGCACGATAACTCTCCTCCTTCCCTCTCTTTTCCTCTTCTCCTTCTTCTTTTTCCTCCCACACACAGCAGCTCCATTGTTCTTCCTGCAAGAAAAAATAATTAATTAGTTAGGTTAATTAATTATTTAATTATTTGTTAGGGTTAGTTAATTAGTTTCTCTTAGGGTTTTGTTAATTTTTCACCAAAAAGTTGCTGCTTCTTCGCCTCCTACTGCTGCTACTCCTCCTCCGCACCATCCCTGCTCAGCGCCAGTGCTCTTCTCCTCCCTTGGTGGTTGTCGTTCCGTCCAGGTAAGTTATTATTTATTTTTTAAATTTTCTTAGGCCAAAAAATGGTATTTATTTTTTGGGTGTTGTATAATATGTTGGATTATATTATTATTTATAATGTGATTGTTGTTTTAGGGTTAGGGTAATTTTTTCAATAGTTTAAAAATTAATTCTGCTGGGTAATTTTTTTAAAATTAATTTGAATATATTGTTGGGTAATTTTAATTTATTTTATACATTGTTAGGTGTTAATTAGGTTTATTTTTTTAATTATTTAATAACTATTTATTACTATAATTTTTTTATTAGATAACTTTAATTTTTTTAAATTTAGTGTACAATATGAAAAATAATTGGGTAATAATTTGGACTATTTTTTGGTAATCATTTATGTGTTTTTGGATTTGTAAAGTTAATTAATGTATATTTAGATGAAAATAATAATAATTACATGGAAAAAATATAATGACAAGTAATTTATAATTTGTTAGTGTTTAGGTTTATGAAAATTGATGGGGTTTATAATAAAATATTTTTTGTTTTATATTAATTAATTAATGTTAATTTATTTTTTATTTTTTAGGTTATTTATTTTTTAATTTCTGTTTTTCTTTAATTTTTTTTATTTAATTTCAGTTTTTTTGAATTAATTGTAAATATTGAAAAGTAATTGGTTTTTGTAGTATTTTTGGTAATAATTTATGTTTGTTTGGATATTTAGACTTTATTTGTATTTATATGAAATAATAATAATTATAGTGAATTAAAAATAATGAGAAGTAGTTAGTTTAAAAGACAAAATTTGATCATAATTTAGAAAAAAAATAATGTTTTTCGAAAAAATAGTTTAAAATAATTTTTTTCTTTAAAATTTGATGAGTATTTTTTTAAGATAAAAAATTATTTAATTTGTTAGAAAAATTTTGTTAGTTAGTGAAAATCATTTAAAAGATGTATAAAATTTTGTTATTTTTGTATAGGTTTATAATGTATAATTCGTTGGAGGATCGTTGCATTGATCTTCATTCCTGTGGATTGTTTTATTCGGGTCGAGGACTTTGGATTGATTGCTTGCTTGGATTATCAAGTAAGTGTTTTTAACCATTTCAAATCATAAATAATTAAATGAAAAATAATAGAAATGTGATAACCATATATATGTTTGCTATATATATATA
>CANYLF010914094.1:0-11993 GCA_948193215.1 Bocquillonia castaneifolia | reverse complement strand
ATGTGGTACATAACTGATTCTGATTCATATTTATTTCATATATGTTTCTTTTATGTGGTTCATAACTGAATCTGACTCTTATTCATATGTGTTTCATATTTGTTTCATAAATGTTTCGTATCTGTTTTCATAAATGTCTCTTTATGTGGTAACTGAACCTGACTCTTATTCATATCTGTTTCATAAATATTTCATATCTGTTTCATAAGTTTTTCTTATGTGGTACATAACTGATTCTGATTCTAATTCATGTTTTTAATAAATATTTCTTATTGTTTATGTTTTTCATATGTGCTTTTTTATTTTGATTAGTATGTTCCATAAATGTTTCATATTTGTTTCATAAATTTTTCTATATCTTTTGTTTTATTTTTTTTCTTCTCGTTCTGCTGATTCATTTGTCTTTCTTTTATTTTCAGATCCGGTGTTGTTGATTTTTTATATGTTTGTTTTATTTTTTTTCTTCTCGTTTTGCTGATTTCATTGTCTTCTTTTTTTTTTTGGATCTGATATTGTTGTTGATGTTTCATAACTAATTCTCACTCCGATTCATATGTGTCTCATAAATATTTCATATTTATTTCATAAATATTTCTTATGTTGTTCATAACTAAACCTGACTCTTATTCATATGTGTTTCATAATATTTTATATTTGTTTCATAATTTTTTCTTATGCGATCATAACTAAACCTGACTTTGATTCATATATGTCTCATAAATCTTTCATATTTGTTTCATAAGTGTTTCTGATTCATATGTGTTTAATAAATGTTTCTTATTGTTTGTGTTTTTCATATGTGCGTTTTTGTTGTTTCAGGTGATAAAAGATTTCATGTATTAAGGAATATATATGGAACTCTTTCTCTGCAATAGCTTGATGTTTTTAGAGCTTCTTGTTTTGGTGATTTTTTGAAAATTCCATTAATGATGAAGAGGAGAAGGAATAGGCCAGGTGGAACATTTAATGGAACAATTTATATAGTGTAATTGACTATTTTTTGGTGTTTTTTATACAATGTCTTGAAAATAGTAAAGTAACAGTAATACAATCTCTAGAATTTTATTGAAATTTCATTTTGTATTATATATTTTTGTATATTTCTGAAACACAAATATGAAACACATATGAAACAATGAAAAACACACATGAAAAAACATAAACAGTAAGAAATTGTCAAAAAAAATGAGTAAAAGAGTTCATTAAATTTAATGTTTTCATAAGTGTTTCATAAGTGTTTCTTATGAAACACATATGAAACAACGAAAAACACATATGAAAAAATATAAACAGCAAGAAACTGTCAAAAAAATGAGTAAAAGGGTTCATTTTTTTTAATGTTTTCATAAGTGTTTCTTATAAAAGGGGTATTTTACCAATTAAAACAGCTTGTTTAGGTACAAATGTTAATTTTTTTCATGACGGGTATTTTTACTAATAAAAGCGCGCTTTTATGGATTTATACAAATTTTCCTAAAAAACATAACATAGGTTCGGAAAATCCAACCCAAATAATACCCAACTTAGGTAGATTCTACGATGATTTATTTTTTATTTACTTTGGTTTTACTTTATCTTAACTACTATTGGATTAAAGTGTCTTGAATGATTGAATGCTGATTGTTAATAATGAAACTTTTACTATGTGAAAAACAAAATCACCATAAACTACACCACCCAACTTATATGTATATTTTTAAAACATATATGGTAGTTATAGATACTTAAATTTAGATCAAAACTGAACCTGGACTGGACTTGGACTATCATTCAGGAGTCAGGTCTAGTTGGGCCCGACCCGAGACTGATGAACAAATCTAACGGTAAAGTATGAAGGAAAGGAAATAAACAATACAGTCCGTACGATTAGGTATTTTAGTAAATTAAGACAACGTCAAGGGTGTGATATAACCAACATTTTCGCCTATAAATACACATCCCCACCCCTCCGTTTAAAACAGCAAACGAAATAGGGAGGGAGACCCCAAAAGGAAGTAAAAAAAAAAAGAGAAAGCTGCTTATAGTGAGCAGGAGTCATGATAAAAGAAGAGATACAAAATCTCCATTTCTTCAATTACTTCCGACAATAAAACCACCCTAAATTACAGTTTTATCCTCTCAAAATTCAGTTCAAATCTAAACTGAATTAAGTAATTTTTTTCCTTTTAAAAATGACCCAATTATTAGGGTTCAAATCAAAAGTGTATCACGGAGACATTCTGTTAGGAGAACTGGATGCTATTCCTGTTAAGGACAACAATTTCCAGTTTCCAAACAACGAAATTCGAATCCACCGTATTTCACAGAGCGAGCGATGTCCTCCTCTTTCAATTCTCCAAACTATTTCTTCTTATTCCGTTCGATGTAAACTCGAATCCTCGTCTCCAATCGACCAGCCTCATTTAATCAATCTTCACGCTTCTTGCTTTTACGAGTTTAAGGTAAATGTATTTCCTCCTTTTTGTTTTCCCATTTTCTTGTATCCAAACAGAAACAGACTTAATTAATTAATTAGTTTAATTGTATTCAATGCAGACTGCTGTGGTGACACTTGGCAGCGAGGAGATACATTTGGTGGCAATGCCGAGTAAGCAGAAGAAGTTTCCCTGTTTTTGGTGCTTTAATGTTCCGTTTGGGCTTTACGATTCGTGTTTAAGAATGCTTAATTTGAGATGTTTGTCTATTGTGTTTGATCTTGACGAGACTTTGATTGTTGCCAATACTATGAAGTCTTTTGAGGATAGAATTGAAGCTCTTAGGGTTTGGATTACTCGTGAGACTGATCCTGTTCGCATTTCTGGTATGTCCGCTGAGTTAAAGCGTTATATGGATGATCGGAATTTGTTGAAACAGTTTACTGAGAGTGATACTGTTATGGATGATGGCAAGTTGTTTAAGGTTCAGTTGGAGGATGTTCTTCTTTCATCTGATAATCAGGATAGACTTGTTAGACCTGTTATTCGCTTGCAGGATAAAAATCTTGTCCTCACTCGCATTAACCCTGAGGTACCATTCAACTGCCTTTTTGTTTGATAATTTTTTTTTGGAATTGTTCTGACATTTGTTATTTTGTCGATTTATTTTTTTCCTGTAATACTGATTACCTATGATGATGCATTTGTTAATCAAAAGAAAATCATGATTTCATTGTATGTAAAGGATTAGCTTTATGGGATTAATTAGTCACAGTTTGGAACTTCAAATCGTTGAATTACTGACCTGTCTAATTTATTATGCATTTTCTTTCAGATAGGAGAAATCAACTCAAGTCAAAATATAATCATTTGCACTTTGTCACTTGGTTTAATCTTTATGAATTTGTTATTGCAAGTAGTGTTAAAGACTTGTATGAGTTCTGAGTTGATATCGAGCAAACTTCATTAGCGGCTGGATTATTTTCTTACCTTCAGGTTGGCAAAAGATAGGTTAATCAAAGTCTTCTTTCCTCTGTCACTCAATATGACCTAGTGTTTTCAGAAGTGCCTATGTCTTTTGTAATCACATGATCTGGTTAGGGATCATTAGTATCTTGAAATCTTAACATTAGCATTAATACTGGCTAGTGAAATAAACAGTCTCACAGATTTGTTCTTGTTAGTGTTGTTCTGCTGTTTTTTTTTGGAACATTTATATTGGAAATAGCTTTGAAGTGGTCAGCCTATTTTGTCACTTTATCATATTGTTATCCATGTGTGGTTTATTGATATAATAGGCAACAAATATTTTCTCATGTTTATTGGTCATTTTCTTTGGATAGATTCGTGATACCAGCGTGCTTGTGAGGTTGAGGCCTGCCTGGGAAGAATTACGAAATTATTTAACTGCCAGAGGACGCAAGAGGTTTGAAGTTTATGTTTGTACAATGGCTGAAAGAGATTATGCCTTAGAAATGTGGAGGCTTCTTGACCCAGGGTCCAACTTAATAGCTTCAAAGCAATTGCCCGATCGCGTTGTTTGTGTTAAATCAGGCAAGAAAAAAACATTTTTAATTTTCAGAATATTATGATTTCCAATTTTTATTGGGCCCTTGTTGCATTATGTACCGTCTGTCGTAAAAAAAGAATATATTTCTTTTTTTATCAGTTAATGTGTTGGAGACAATTTTGGGTCTTCTCTTTTTCAAATGCCAAAGTAGTTATCAAATTGAAGTTGTGTAACCTATTGAATAACCTGCACTCTAGAGTAGTGTTTCTTCAGTTGTTTTGTTAAATCATTTTTATTCATTTTTTTTTACTTAATGCCAATTTAAAATTTTTCTATAATTGGTGGCAGGCTCCAGGAAATCTTTATTAAATGTCTTTCAAGATGGCTTGTGCCATCCAAAGATGGCAATGGTGATTGATGATAGGTCAAAGGTTTGGGAAGACAAGGATCAGCCGCGAGTTCATGTGGTTCCTCCATTCACACCTTACTATGCTCCACAAGCTGAGGTATGAAAATTCTAGGATGTGGGACACGTGGCATGTGTGAACTTTTTTCTTCATATTAGTTCTGTTGCATGGTTTTCTCACTAAGATTCTCTCTCTCACATGTTTAGACAGCAAATGCTGTTCCAGTTCTCTGTGTAGCAAGAAATGTTGCATGTAATGTCAGAGGTTGTTTTTTCAAGTAAGTGCTGTTGACTTTAGATGATCAAAGCATTTTGTCTTACAGTAGATGTTTGGTGTTTAGCTATTGCTTTCTTATTTCTGATGTGATGTATTGTGTAGAGAATTTGATGAGAATTTGTTACGAAGAATCTCTGAAGTCTTCTATGAAGATGAGGTCATCAACTTACCACCTGCTCCTGATGTGAGCAATTACATGATGTCTGAGGTATTGAACTAAAGCCTGTTCTCCTCCCTTAATAAATTTTCTACCTTTTCTCCATCATACAACATGTTTGTTTCTGAGGTGCAGGATGCTGGTTTTGTACCTAATGGAAATGGTAATGCTCCTTTTAATGAAGGAATGAGTGGTGTTGAAGTTGAGCGAAGATTGAATCAATCTGTATGTTCATGTACTTTAATCTAATTATTCAATAAAAAGTCTTATTCTAATGGGGACTAAAAAGGCCTAATAATCTGATTTTGTTTTGTGCTGCTAACAAAAATTAGTGTAGAAAAATATACAGTAGCTCTGCTCACAAGTTATATACTTTCAGTCCCTTTTATTTTTTATTTGCATGTAATGGAAACTGATTTTTTTTTCCTGCCGTCAATTTTTGTATTGATCAGGATGAGAAGAATGTTACTGACCCAGTTAGTTATCCTATGACTAATAGCCCTGATTTGAGATCTGATATCACCCAGCCAACTGTTGCAACAGTTCCAAATGTTGCTGGACCAGTTTCTTCAACTCCACTTACTCCTTCAACTCCACTTATTCCTTCACAAAGTATGAACTTCTCTTTATTTTTTATTTAGTTACTTATTATAATAATAATAATTATTATTTTAATCTTCACTCATTCTTGATATTGAAGATTATACGTCATATTAGCATAATTTTCTGAAGTTCTCACAGTTGGTATATTTATATTTCAGGACCTAGTTTGCTTGGAGCTCCTGTGAGACGAGATTTAAGGAGTCAAACCTCAGGTCAACCTCCACTTCTGCCCAGGGTACCTGTAGCAATACCATCATCATCTATGCAGTCTCAAGGAGGCTGGTTGGTGGAGGAGGATATCAGCAGGGCGCCTTTAACTAATCGATCTTCAGGAATTTCTCAGGAAATTGATTCCTTGAAATCTGATAAGCTGCGAACACAACTAAATCCATTTGCTCATAGTATGTCAGCATCTGCTTCCACAGGTTCTGTTTTTGGAGCATCTCAAGTGAAGAGTGAAGAGGTTTGTCTAAATCCCAGCCTATTTATTTTCTTACTCCAAGGTAGTTTCTAGTTTCAAAGTTAAATTTATAAAGATTTCTCGGAGCTTTGTGAAAGGAGATTTTACTCGCTGCAGGCATTTGCTGGACATGACATGCAAAAGCAAAATCTTCCTCCTGCAAGTCATCCACCAGGTGTGAACCTTTTGTTATGTTTGTATTTTTCATTCCAATTTCAAACAATTGATTGCTTTGGTGCAAAAAAATTAGGATGGTTGAGGGGGTGTGAATTTGTGTTCGAATCTGTTCTTTTGTGACATCTGTCTAATCTATGAGTGAAGTCTTTTAATTTCTCACTTCATCCGACTATAAAAAAACAAAAATCTATTAGTAATGACAAATTTTATTTAGATTAAGGTGATAGAAAATTTCTACGGCAATAGGTCCTTTTACTGCCTATTCTAGAGTTTATTACCAAGATGTGTGACATTGTATCGAACATGTATTATGACCAGTAACTATTAGGTATTGTCTGCCCTTGTAAATAAGCTGTGGAAAAAGAAGAAAAGATATTAAAAAAAAAAACTTTTTAAGTGAAGTTCCTCTAGGCATAGTATTTCTCATAATATATGCTTACATGAAACTCCTGCCCTGTAAAAGGTTTTTTGCCTGGCAAATCCATAGGCACTTGGCCTGTCCTTGTTACTTCTGAATGCCAGACATGCTCCTGGTATTTTTTTCTTTTATCATTTTTAACACTATTGTAATCATGAAGATTGTGGTTGGAACTAATGTCAATGGGGTGATTAGCCATTAATTGGTATATTGATTTGAATTTGGAAGGCCAACACATGCATATGATGTGATAAAGTTGGAAAAACATAAGATGTTAAGTAATGCCTGAAGTTGCAGAATCGCATCTAGCTTTCTAATGTAAGAGTTCAACTTAAACGTCATCACATCACATTTTGTGGTCAGTTTCTGGTGCAATAGTAAATTTGTGACTTCCAGGCTCCATTGTATGAGAGACTATGAGTTAAACTTTGTTACATGCTTTTTTTCAAAATTTACCATAAAGACATCCGCTTTTAGTTTCACTATAATCAGCAATTGGTCTCATTCATTTGTCAACATTACTAAATCATATCACAGACCTCTCACCATTACCACATGCTTTAGTGTAAAGTGGAAAACCATATTCTGATGATTGATCTTTGAATCTGTTAACAATAGAACGTGTTTGATTTGAAGCTGCACTTAGAATTTGCTTGTTTTCATCCTCTTCACTTTCTTTATTTTTTTGTTTTCTGGTGCTGAAGGCTGAATCTATTTATGTACTGAACTAAATGGAATGGAGAAGCAACATTTATCTTCAACTGGCCTACGAGTTAGGCTTCCAGTCTTAGAGGAAATTTTGTAAAGTTAAAAGGAATTGGAGATCTGCACTTTACTATTTTAGGCTCTAGCTTCAAAGGAACTTGGTTGAATTTAGCCCTTCCTAAACTTGTAATTTTCCTTATCCTGATCAACAATGGAAGAATTGAATTGAGATAAAAAATGAGAATTTATAAGACCTGATTGAGCAAATTAAAAGCTCAAGGACATCATAAATTAACTAAATATCTAAGGGACTTATTCAAGCATTTTGAATTTGATTAGCACTGTTGTCCATGACCAAGCCACTGTCCACACTAGATGGCTTTCTAAATGTCTACTACAGAAAACTGAAAACCTTCTCAATTTGGCAGTGGATGCTAACGTCATTGCTTATTACTTAAATTTCATGCAGAGGTTGGTGTCTCGCAGAATCTTGTTTCATCTAATAGCAGAGAACCTCAAATTGAAGCTGCAAAAGTGAATTTCCTGCCATCCCACTTTTCTATTGGAGTGCTGCAAGAAATTGGACGGAGATGCAACTCAAAGGTTCATATTGGTTCAGGCATTGATGATGATTTCCTTTCTTTATTTTTCTGAGGCTCATTGTGTGGTATCTGACATGCAGGTTGAGTTCAGATCGGTTGTAAGCACCAGCAAGGATTTGCAATTTTCTGTTGAGGTAAGTTGAAATGCATTTCATGCTGAGTTTATACTTATACTTTCACTTATAATTGTTGATAGTTTGGAATTTTGTCCTGGTAATTGTGCATTATTGTATATACAATCATTTTAGTAATGATTAGTGCTTGAGGCACTTTATTAGAATAGTTATATTATCTTCATCTATTGCTTGAAAATGTTATATTCCTGTGGGTTGTGAGCTTAACCGATATTGGTGATGAAACTTGTGAACACTCATTTCATGTTGGTGAAACTAGTACCAATTGTCATATATATCTATATAGACACACACAAATGCAAACATAATTATTTATATTGATATTACTTTATTCATATTTATTTTTAAATTTTATATATTTTTATGTGATTTTTATATATTATATTTATATATTAAAAAATATAGATTAAAAATAAATATAAATAAATAACATTAATATATGTATATATGTGTGTGTGAAAATATCATTTACGCAGTTGTTAATCTATTTCTATTGGTTGGATAATTTTGTGCATGAGGTCGATATCGGGGGATTTGCTGGACTAATTTTTCCTCTTCAGTAATTACAATGAGATAAATACTTATATGTCTGAAAATACAAATTTATGTTTTTCGTTGTGAATGTTTTACTTCATTAGTTTTGTCTTTATGTCAAAGTGAGATGTGATAATCAATGGGTCCTGTTTCTTGATGTTGCTGTGCTTGAATGATGGCTATACGCAGGGTTGACGACATGCTTACATCTGTATCTGTTATCAACTTAACAATGTTATTGAAAAAACAGTTCTGTAACAGCTTTCGATTATTATGCTTTTTCAGTCCTTAACAAACTATCTTTGTTGACTTAATTGATTCAGGTTCTGTTCACTGGTGAAAAGATAGGTGTAGGAATGGGCAAGACCAGGAAGGATGCACATCAGCAAGCAGCTGAGAATGCGCTTCGATGCTTGGCAGGTAAGATAATTCTTCAGTTTATTCTTCTAACAAACTTCTGGGAGTCAGTACACTATTCTGTAATTTTATTGCATTACAATCTCAACTAAGTGATGGGATGGAAATATGAGTGATAGGTAATCAAGATATTTTCTGAGTTCAACATGGATTAGTTGTAGGAGTTATTTTTTGTTTTGGCTTGAAGTCTGGTTGATTATTGCTTGAGAAGAATGACACATGTTAACTAATAATTAGATGATGGATGTATTTGTTCACAGAAAAATATGTTGCATATATCGCACCTCATTCGGGAGCAGTTGATCATGATTTTGATAAGCTATCCCTGGGGAATGAGAATGGATTCCTGTGGGACATTGTCAATGCCGCATCGACTGAAATGGTGCCAGAAGATGGTTTAACTAATGAACGTACTCCTGAGGTGGGGATATTTTGATGCTGCTCTCATTAGTTGATTTGATTTATTTGTTCAAAAACATAGGTGATGCTTGGATAAAGGGTATGTAGGGAAGAAATTTCCTGATGAGGGGTTATGGTTATCTGGAGAGAAACCACTCCTTCTATGGATTTTGCAATGCACCAAGATGTGGAAGCTAAACAGTGAGGGAGTGAGCTGGCTTCATGTCTGCTATTGCTGCCTTATGCAGGCTCCATTCATTCCTGTTTAAAAGGTAAGGACTTGGTGGTCAGACCCTAGTTTCTACCCATTATCCAAGTATTCCCATGTTGAATCAGCAACCTGCTTTTCTTTTATTTAAATATTCTGTAAGAGTTAATTTATTAAACTGGTTTTTTGCACACTGCAAATTCAGTTTGTTATAATTGAATCGGCTGAACCCTGGGGAATTATGTTGAACATGTATATATTTTAAGAACTCAACTTTGCTGTCTTCTCCTAGATTTGTAGAATACCAAAAGTTCCCATTTTGGTTAATTTTTAGTACTTTTGCCTGAGATGCTGGAGTTAATTTGTTGCATGGTTGGAAAATGATTTACAGGAAATTGAAGTTGAACCTGGGAATGCCTCATCTACCTTCAATAATCAGCAACAACAGAAGCGTGCCAACTCCCTTAGGTAACACACATGAAGGTTCCCTTTTTTCTTTTTTCAGCCACTAACGTTATAGTGTTTCTATCATCATTCATTTTGTCTAAATCTGAGGTTATAAACAGATCTTTGTAAATTAAATGGTGTTTGTTTTCCAGGATGTGTACTTTGTAGATGGATCGGCTTATTTGTTGGCTTTTATTTGGCATTTTGGATTGTATTGTACTTCTAATGTTTTGGTCAGACTAAGTGTAGGTGGTGATGGAAAACTTAACATGTTTTTATGTTATGAGGAATGGTTTTATTTCGAGCTTCCTTAATAGCAATTTTCAACTCATTTTTTCATGCTGTGGCCAATTATTTTCTAACTACAATTGTTTGGCAAATTAACAGGGATTTTTGGTTTCATCTTTGTAACATAGTTTTTCTGAGATAATAGTATCAAAAGGAACATGATTCTTATATTATATGTAATTATTATTCGTGCTTACTTAATTTGTTACTTTAAATTAACATAAAAATTGGCTGTATGTGTCTTCTCTCCAGATTGCCACAACCTATTTCAAGTAAAAGATCGAAGGAAGAGCAAGTGCGTGGTTCTTCACAAAGTTTACCATCTTCACGGCAACAGAAGAATGGACATCATGTTTCATGAAGATTATATTGGAAATGCTGACTAACCGACTGACCAAATGTTTTTTGAGATCTCGAATGCTGCGAATTTGTCATGCAGATTCTGGCAAAATCACAGCTAGCAACTGTTGAGGCAAATAATCCTCTTCTTTTCCCTGCCTTTGGCAATTTTGTCTTTATTCTGAAAAGATGAGCATTTAGCTTTTGATCATGTCCTAATTTCTTTTTTCATAATTTATTTCCTGTCTTTATGGGTTATGTAGTTCTTAACATGTATGTTGATTCGTATGGTTTCATTCGGCCTTAAACCATATATAATTCACTGTTTTGTGCGTCTTTTTTGCCAACAAATTTTTTCCAGCCGAAGAGTCGAATCCTAGATGGCAATGGACTACGGCATTTTGATGACTGTTGGTAATGCACCAATTTTTCTTCATTCACCATGACATAGCTGATTCAATAATTATCCTTGAATACCCAGTTTGGACTGAAGTGGATGCTTTGCTAAATGGCATAAGCAAGACATTTAGCAATGGACGCTGCCATGACAACAATTACTGAATCAATTATCTAATATATGCTGATGAACTATAAGCATTTAATTTTAAAGTACCATTTCTACTTTCTGATTCTCCTTCACACGGGGCAAGGCAGGGCATATTTCAATGGTATTGTTTTGAATTGTATTGGATTGAAGTTTTGTAAAATTTATGTCAGCTGAAGATCATGTTTTAAGTGTTTGGTTTGTTGAAGAAAATGCATTTGGAGACGAGTGGGATTCAAAATTTCAAATGCTGCTAAACAAACAGATCAGAACTATTTGCCAGGCTTCTTTATTTTGTTGCAGCGTTTAATTTTCCAAGGAATTGGCATACTCACAAAAAGAGTTGAGAAAAGGTACAAAAAAGGCCACCAACGTTTGCCTTGAGGCTTGGCCAGTAACCTTTTGTTGGGCTCAAATCAATGGAGATTTATAGTTTTTTGGCTCACGTAAGCCACCCTATTCACAGAAATATTAACCCCGTTAACTAAACCACTGCTATTTCCCTTCACCCTCATTCATCCTCCACCTATTCTACTGCGTGTTGTTCCTTCTCCATCCCTACCTCCTCCACTGCCACCTCATGTATTTTCTCCTCTCCTCCATCTCAACCTCCTGTTTTTTCTCCTTCTCATTCTCCATTTCCATAGCTAGATGTAAGCTAGCTCATATTTTGTCTTCTTCAAATGGAAACTCGTATTGGTTCGTCTTCTCCCAGAAGCTAGAATGCTAGAAATCATAATTTTAAATACCCAACTGGTTTTTTTTGATAATGAAAAAGAAATCGACTTTACAAGCTCTAACGTCAAGTACAGATCTACAAGATATATTTCCATGTTAAAGAGACCAATATATCTAGACAATGATCTTTGGAAGACACATCATCCTCCTTTTAATGAAATATATCTAGACCAACTAGTAATTTCAAATCGATCATATTCTATTTCAATTCTCTGT
>CANYLF010913866.1:0-13842 GCA_948193215.1 Bocquillonia castaneifolia | reverse complement strand
CAATGGAGTTTTGGAGTAAAAGGAAGAAGAAGAAGAGAAGAAACGTGAAAGAAGAAGAAAGAAATAAGAAAAGTGTGTAGGATTCTTAGCTTTTTGTAGAGATTACCCACTAGCAAATATTTTATTATTATTATTACTATTCCATTGCCACTCATCCACTCCATCTCAAGCCACTTGTAACCCTTTTCTCCCCCTTGGACACTTGTCCACCTTCTAGAAGAATTTTGCCTACACAACCCCTCAAATTAACCCTACAAGCTATATAATCAAACTCTCACACTTCTTTTACAAATAGCTCCTCAACTTTTCTTACAATCTAGTCCCTCAACTAATCCATTCCCACCAATCCTATTTCACACAATTATACTTAATAATACACAATTAATAAAAATGAACCAACAAGAGATAACTCCTTAAATAATCAAACACTACCATATAGCCACCTCCAACTATTATTTCTTTCAATCACACCCTTCCTACTCATAATCACCAATGAATCAACCTCATTTAACAAAACTAAACATACTAATGATGCCTTAATACTTAATGAAATGATTTAACATACTTAAACGCATAATTAACTGTTAAATAAATTTTGAGGCCGTTACATTTTATGTTATCCTTTTCTTTTTCTTTATTTAACTTTTGAAAAATTAATCTAAATATTACTCATATGATCTAAACTTATAATCTTTATTATAATTCTTTTACCACTAAGAGAGTTTGTTTGACCTCACCAATCTTCCCTTCATCGGCAAACAATGATTATCAGGCCGGAAAATGATACTACATGGACAGTTGGTATTTTTGGGGAAATCCCACATGCTGTCTAGGTGGCTCGCACACCTTTTCACCTCTACTTCCCAATACTTGGGTTGGATTACATATCTACAACCACATATAGAAATAGTTAAATTTGGTCTAAATTTTCATTTGGTGATTTTTGGTTAACAACGATCGTTGTACTGTTCACAACGATCGTTGTTGTTTAACAACAAGTTCATTGTTGTTTTCCCACGAGTTCGTGTGATTCTCTGTTTCTTTGGATGATTTTGGTGTTCTTTAACAACAATCATTGTTGAAATCACAACGATCATTGTGCCCCTTTTAAAAATAAATTTATTTTCAAAGAGGAATATAATCAAGTTTTGAAATTATAATTAATTGTTACTAATATCTATTTGATTCCTAATAATATTGTGAAATTTGTGGTTGTTACATTTACGTTAGGTTTGAATAGGTTAGAGACTATAGTTGACACAATTAATAACTTAAATGAATTCATCTTTCGAGAGCATCATCCTTGCATCAAAATAATTTGATTACAAAGTATCTAAATTTAATTTTAATTATAAAATTTATTAAAATTTTGAGATATTCATTTGCATCTTCCTTGCAATGAATAAATATCGTTAATCTGATTCGTGCGCATCTTCCTTGCACCGATTGAGTAAATTACTCTAAAATTAATGTGAATTAAATATGATTAATTTTGTTCAAATGGTTGAGGCTTTGAATCATTAATCCATTCCAATACTTCGTGCAAGGGTAACGAACTAGGAACTAGAGATTTCTCCCCCTTTGTCAACTCAAAAAACATAAATAATAAAAGTAATAAAAGTATAAGGGATAAGCAATTAAAGAGAGTAAGACAATTAAGCTCAAAATTAATCCATTTCAGTAATGAATTAGAGAGCAATGCTTAAAGATAAAATGGATGATGCATGAAATGAAAAGTTTTCACAAAGGGGCAGAGTGAAAGGGTTTGTTGTTTGGTTTCTTCTCTAAAGTGGCCCTAAGAGATTGGACATTCCTATCAATTGTTTGAAGCTCAAGTTCTTGTCTGACCATTCGTTTGGCCACCTTATCACTGCCTTCATTCTTACAGAAGACTATGTTGTAAATTATCTTATGAAGCACATATAGCCCAATGATTTTGAGGCATTTGGAGGGTGAGACAGTAGGTTTGAAGGTTTTATAAGCAGCTAGCTATCTCTGTCAAGAGCTTGCGCATATCCATGGTGGAGTCTGTGAAGTTCATGATGCCTTCCTTAGAGAATCCGAAGCATGCATCCTATGCAAGTTTAGGCATGACCAAGAGCTTGAATCGGTAGACATAGGCACCCAAGTTAGGGTCCTTCTTTTTGTCAACTTTAAAGGTTGATAGAAACTCCAAAGTCAAGTTTTTGTAGCCATTGTATCTTGGCTTGGCGAGGGATGTTCAACTGAGATTCTTCATGTAAACTTCAATCTGCTCTTTGATGCCTAGATTGGTGAGGGTTTGTTGTGTCACTATCCGTGTCTCCATGAAGATCTTCTCACTCAATCTTTCAAATTCTTCTAATCTAGCCACATAAAGGAAGTCCTTAACAGTCTTAGGCTGGTAGGCTTGAGCTTGAGGTAGAGTTTCTTGAGGAATGGTAGGTTCATTAACAATCCCAGCCTTCTTCTTTTTCTCTTTAGTCTTTGAAGTTGTTTTCTTAAAGGCATCTTCAACAACTTTTATCTTGGGGCTTTCTTCACTAGTTCTAGCCCTTGAGAAGATTCACTGTAGAAGACTCTCTGATGAGGGTGTTTAGGGATATGTTCATGCAAGTTTACCTCGCTTTGTTTCTTTTCACTCTCATCTCTCGGTCTTTTTCCCATTTTTATGAAGATTTGATGTTATAAAATGCAGAAAATAATGAAAAAATGGTTTTCAAGCACTAAATAGTGAGGAGTATAAGAGAAAACAATGACCTAAAGCTTGAAAATCAATAGAAAATGGTGTGAACCTTTACTTTTATGCTTTAAGGGGTTATAAAGACTTGTATGAGACCCTATATGGCCTAAAAATCCGTAAAAATCCATGACTAGTTGTTTCTCAACGGCTAGTAATGGCTATATTTTTTGAAATTTGAAAGTCTATCGCATCGCGATTTTTGAAAAACATTGTAATTGTTGAATTGGCTAATAATCGTGACCATGATGAGAATGGTCACCACCACGGTCGAAGCCATATTCCTTGGTAAAAAACCTTTTGAAAAAGCATTGTAAATCACGAGCACGACGAGGTTGGTCGCAACTGCGATGCCTTCGAAAAATCAGTTGTGAAAAACTGTTGGATTGATCATGCCTGTGATGAGTTGATCATGGGTGTGATCCAATTTCTAGTAGGTTTTGAAGTTTTGACAAGGTTTATTTCCATGATTGTAGAGGTCCGAAAATCATTTTTCAAAAACTAAGTTGAAAAGGAGCTTTTCTTTGTCATAGCATTTCAAAGTTTGCTTTGTGACTTTAAATAATGCCCTAGGACATTTAATTGCATCCAACTTTTTCATTTTAAGTATCTTATTCATAAGACACAAAAATCAAACATTTTCCATAAAACAAAGAAAAATCAAAGGGTGCTTCCATCTAGCATACCCAATTCACTCTTAATGAAGTTCATGCGTTCTTCATTTCAAGGTTTTATGAAAATACCAGCTAATTGGTTAGTTGTGTCAACAAATTCTAACACAACATCCTCTTTTTGTACACGATCTCTCAAAAGAATTATGTCTAATGTCTATGTGCTTACTCATAGAGTGTTGAATTGGGTGGGTTCTTTGAAAGATATATAGCACTAGTATTATCACATTTGATGGGAATGTGATCAATAACTAAACCATAATCTCTCAATTTGATATGAACTAACACTATTAGATGCAATTGGAACGTGAACAATGGCTTGGATACGTTCAAACACAAGATAAATTAGGTTAACTCACCAAACATGATAAGGTCTCTTCCTATAGAGAGGAAGCAAGATTGCAATAATGCTGATTTTGCCACTATAAGATCTAACTTGAAGTTTACAATTGACTACTAAGGTCTCTAGTTATGATTAGATGAATGCTAAAACAACCTATGAACTAACAAGTTAATGGTTTGTTTAAGGCAGAATTGAATAAACTAACACATAGTTTAATTTAAGAAATTAATAAGGAACACCTTAAAGATATTAGGCAATGCCTATTTGGGGTTTTGCAAAAGCAAAAACTTTGATTAATAAACACTCTGGTCGAAAAAAGGCCTTACATCCTGATGGATCTAGGGTCACCATGGTCTGGGATCAGCTCTCTGCGGGTCTCCGAGTTGTGCGGGTATCTGCAATCAAACAATAAGTTAGAGCACAATGGGACAGTGGTGTCCCAGTGGTGCTCCGATGCCTAAGTTAGAGAGAGTTACACCAGAAAAAATAGAAGGATTTTCTAAGGTTTTAGAATAGTAGACTTACCACTGCTGACCTTGTAATGCTCCTTTTATAGCATAACAAGAATCTAGGGTTTCCAGGGATGCCAGCTTGTTTGTGTGGCACGTGTCAGAATAGTCTAGACGTAATAGCAATTTGCTAATGGGCCTAGTCCTAGTGGGTATATAGCGGGTCCATCAATATTCCCCCCCACGAGTATCTAAGTTATTTATGACTTCTGTTGTTAAAAGGAAAGACCTGGTCTTTCTCTTCTGAGCGCCTCTGAACATGGTATTAAAAGATCCGCAATTAGATATTCACTTTTTCATTTTTCCGCCTTTAATTTTTGAATTTACAGCTTCTCTCTCTCCTCCTAAAAAGTCACGTCTTTTTTATTGTGAGACGTTACTTCTGCTGGTCAGACAACTATCCTATAGGTTTTCCTATAAGCATCTTATCATTAATGACGTGACGCTTCGAGTTCTTACCATTAGAAAACGGCAATTTTGACATTATATGGAAATGTCCTCAATACCCTTAAACTTTAATGATCAGACGGTCCAGTGTTTGCCACCTCGGGGGTCATGATCGTCTTAAACGATAAGAATTTCTTGACATAAAAAGGCCCTCTTCCTTTTTGTTTCACGCTTATTAGCTTTGTTATCTTGTAATTCTCTCTCTTTCAAGTTCTTTATATTTTTCCTTTTGTTGTTTTCGTGTCTGGTACGAGCGGATCTTTCAGCCTTCACCTGCACCTCTCCCTTTCCTTGCCTTTCACTGCTGTAACATCTGCATACTAGGTTTTTCCCTACTTTTTCTATGGCTCAAAATTTTTCTTTGGAAGATCCTACTTTTGATGTAGATGAATTTAAAGAGAAAATGAAATCCTTAAAAAGAGTAAAATCCATTTATGCTGATGATTTTAGCTCGCTGCAAGCCTTTGTTGAACAGTACCCCCTGCCAAAGGGTTATTCTTATTGCCTACTAGAAAGTTGTAGGGCTAATGATTTTTTACCCCCTAACGAAAGAGTAGTATACGCTAAACAAATAGAGGTTGGGCTTCGATTCCCTCTTGAACCTGTGTTAGAAGAATTTTTAGTATTGCAAAAAATTCCGTTAGCACAGTTTCACCCCAATGCCCTTTGGAGCTTTTAGGCCTTTATATACATTCATAGGTAGGCAGGTCTCAAACCCAGCGTTGAGAGGTATATGCAATTTTTTAGCCTGACTAGGAGAAAGAACGAGTTTTATTTCTCTACGGGAGCTAGGGCTCCTGCATTCAGGTTGTGAGCCGGATCTCCCGATAAAGCCCATGAT
This sequence comes from Bocquillonia castaneifolia, assembly GCA_948193215.1. Classification (NCBI taxonomy): domain Eukaryota; kingdom Viridiplantae; phylum Streptophyta; class Magnoliopsida; order Malpighiales; family Euphorbiaceae; genus Bocquillonia; species Bocquillonia castaneifolia. Next base: position 8,312 of record CANYLF010913866.1, on the reverse strand, counting down.
ATAGGTAAGTGTTTTTCCTTATCCAACATAAAAAAAAAAGATCTCTCCCAGCTTCCCAGAAAATGGGTTGTCGCCAAGAGTGTAAACAGGTGGGACATGGCCCCAAATTCACTAATTTGTTAAAGGAATTTGCTGCTGTTGAGTTTAGCAAAGATTTCTATCTGGACTATTATATAAATAATTACCTCTTGAAGAGGACTATTGATGAGGAAAAACTGCCTCTTTATCAAGAGAAGCAAAATCAAGGAAAAAGTCCAGCAAGTCTACTGCAATCCAACTAAACGAACCAATGCAAGACTGTGTCCGCCCTGACTCTTCCAGCTAGGATATAGAACTAGATCGGCTACTGGCTGAGATAGATGAGACCGGCACTGTAGATTTCCCTGAATTCGGTCCATCTAACATACCTAGTATAATAATCTTTCCCTTTTTTTTTCTTCTAAAGTTTTTTATTATAGTTTATTTTTCTTTACTAATGTAGATGGACTTCTCTGAAATGAAATTCATAGATCTGAAGAAGAGGAAAGCTGAAAAGATAACTACTGCCCCAGCTACAGTATCGAAGGCTCAAATATATGATTGAACATCTGCGGGAGGAGTAGAAGAACCCGCTGTTGAACAAGGTCCAACGAAGAGGAGCCACACAGAGGCAAAAAGATCACAGCAACCTCCACTCCTCAAAGTTGGCGGTTCTAGTCATGGGGTTGGACAAGCAGATGAACTCCAGGAAGGAGAAGGTAGTCTTCCCTTTGTGACAAAGAAAGTTTTTGTTACAAAGCATGGGGAGCCCCTAAACATTTATGATTGGTTGGATAAACACCAGGAGGATAAAACGGTGGAAAGTCATTTGACGAGTAGAAGACTAACTGAAGCCATATGCATGCCTAAGGACATGGCTGAGAGAAGGAACATTCCAATTGTGGAACTCATAAGCAATTTTCGAATGTATCACATGATGGTATGTCAATTTGCAATTCATTCTTGCTTTCATTAATTTTTGGTTTCTTGTTTTGAAACTTTAAAGACTTTGTAGGCATTGCAAATCACGGAGTTCTTGGAAGAGAACCGACTTAATGTATGCAATGAAGCCACTACTCAAATGAATGCTAAGGATGCTCTTGAGTTGGAACTTAACTCTCGCACGGCTGAAGTAAAGGCCAAGGAAGAGGTAAACAGGGAACTTCAAACAGAGATCTCAGAAATCCGCCAGAGATGTGGAAGACTGGAGGAAGAAAATAGAAAAAACATCTTGGAGGTTAACACTCTGAACGATGAAATGCGGAACATCTCTGCTTTAAAAGATGAGCTACAAAATATACTGACCAAAGAGCGGATGGCTACCGTTGCTTTCACAGGTCGGGTCCTTTCAGCCTTTGCTAAAGAATGTGCTAAAGCTTTCTAACGGAAGCTCCAAAATCCATCCCTCAAGCTCAAAGACATAAAAGATCCGGACTTTGCTGAAGACTGCACATATGAGATTGATGCCATTGCTATAGCTAGCAAAGTTTGGAAAAATTGTGAGGAAGGTTTGGACGAGGAGTTTGATGTCCCGATCGAACATACTGGAGATAATGACATTCTAGTAACTGGTAATGGAGGAGGTGATCATTTAATGGCGGAGGCTGATGTGGACCAAACACCCGCTGCGGAACCTGTTTTAGCCGCTGAAGCAAATGTTACCGTAAAAGGTGGAAATCCAGCAGATCAAGAGGGTGAGAGCCACCTGACTTTCTTAGTTGATTAATTTGTATATGTACCTGTATTTTCTGAACATATCTTGATTCGCTATTTGTTTATGCAGTTTCCAACAAATATTGTACTTTTGAATGATCCGCAATTGTTTGTGATTATGCATTTTATTTGTGCTTGATTGTGACCTCTTATGCTTGTGTGACTTGTTGCATGTTTTATGAATAACTTGACAGTGCGGCACTTTCCACCTTTTGTTGTCATTGTGTAGTAGGGTTTGTTTATTTTTGGATATGTGGCAATTGCTTTCCTTTGTGCCTTAGTCTTAAGAGACTTGTGGCTATGCGGCAATTGCTGCCATTAGTGCCTTTGTCTTAACAGACTTTTGGCGATGCGACACTTACTGCCTCTCGTGCCTTTGTCTTAAGAGACTTATGGATATGTGACACTCGTTGCCTCTGGTGCCTTTGTCTTAAGAGACATATGGCTATGCGGCACTTGCTGCCTTCAATGCTTTTGTCTTAAGAGACTTATGGCTATGTGTCAGTTGCTACCTTCGGTGCCTTTGTCTTAAAAGACTTATGGCTATACAGCACTTGCTGCCTTCAATGCCTTTATCTTAAGAGACTTATAGCTATGCGGCAGTTGCTGCCTTCGGTGCCTTTGCCTCAAGGGACTTATGGCTATGCGGCACTTGCTGCCTTCAATGCCTTTGTCTTAAGAGACTTATGGCTATGCGGCAGTTGCTGCCTTTAATGCCTTTGTCTCAAAAGACATATGGTGAAACGGCCTGAAACCAATACAATACAATAAGGTTTAAATACATAATAATAGTAATTAATCTTAAATTAAAGTTTAATAAAAACTCCTTTCCAAATTACTTTTATCGAAAAACAGGGGGTAACAACGATCGTTGTTAAGAGAGCAACGATCGTTGTCAAATGTACAACGATCGTTGTGAAATGAACAGTGATCGCTGTTAAAACACTTGAAAATGTCAAAAAGTTCCAGTAAGATACACGAGCTCGTGGGAATCAACAACGAGTTGTTAAAACAGCAATGATCGTTGTTAGCCTTACAACGATCGTTGTTAAGGCAAAAATCCCAAAACGAAATATATTTCCAAAATTCACCGTTCTAGAACAGAATTCTTGACTTTTCTATGTAAAAGTAGACTCCAACAGGTTTAACATCAACTTGTACATATAACAAACTTCCCAAAAACTTATAAAACACATAATTGATCCAAAATCAACTTTATACAACCATTTTTCAAATTGTACAACATATATACATATCAATATCCAAAACTCTTGATATTCTTAAACATTGACAACAGAAACGTATATACATGCAAATGATCAACCACTAGCCAGCCTTAAAACCTCTACTGCATCAATACACGTAAACTTCCAAGATCGTCAAGCTATCAACAAATTATTAACCTAAAAAATTATGCCAAAGGGGTGAGCTAGCAACTCAATAAGCATTTAATCAATTAACCAGGAACATATTAAGCCAAAACTACCAAACATATAAACAACACATACTTCATATGAGAAATATACACCCAAGATCAATTTTCACCATTTGAACACATCCAAGAACAACCAAGGCAATTCTCAAACAAAGCAACTCTCAACCAAATCATCACCACAACCATCAACCAATATCAAATCACATCAATTCTCATTAAATCAAGCTCGGATGACTCAACCTCACATTTCCTCACATTTCATTTCTTTTGCTCATATCATTTCACATTTCACAATTTCACAATTAGGTGGCCATCGATGAGACTATCCGCTCAGCTCAGTCTCGCCATCTCACATATACGGGTAACTATCCGCCCGGCTCAGCTTTCCCGATCTCACACATCCCACATTCCCCAAGAGTCATCCTTTTCCATTCACAATCACAAGCACAATCACATCATATCTCATTTCGCACCATAATTTACAACACATCTCATCACAATTCACAACCACGATTAATCATCATCATAATTCATCACAATACTCATTGCCACCAAATCACACCTTTCTTAATTCAAGCAATAGCTTTTCAAAAACACAATCTTACCAATCAATCAGCATCTATTTCATCTCACAAATGCACAATTCAACCAAGTAACTTAATTAACAGCTCAATCAATTCATAATTGCACAATTCATACAAAAACATAGCAATTAGGCAAATACAATAGTTTCCACTCAATATACACAAGTTTAATCAATTAAATACTTACAAACTTGTAGAACAATATAAGGCTAGTAAGCTTTCCTTCTCAAACTCCCTCCTTTTGAACTCCCCTAAACAACATAATCCATCCAACAAACAATTCAATAACAAATCTATAGCCAAATATACAATTACTACTCAATATTCTTTCCCATATGCATTAATTACATAATTATGCAATTCTAACCAAAAACCCCCAAATCCCCTAAAACCCCTACATAGTAAACCTTCCATAAACAAACAATTACTCACCTCAGTTATCCTCTAAGCCTCAATTACTCTATTTGCTATATATAATCCCCCATCTTTTCTTGTGTTCTCTAACCAAGAGCTTCAATATTCATTAATGGAGGATTTTGTGTATGAAAAGGAAAATAATAAGAAGGGAGGAAGAAGAAGAAGTGTAGAGATCCTCCACAAACAATATTATTATTATTATTATTATTATTATTATTATTATTATTATTGTTATTATTATTATTGTATTAATTAATTAATAGCCATCTTGCACTCTCTCCAATTGACACTTGTCCCTTTTCTTTTTTTTATTTATTGTAAGACACTTGTCCTCCACTCACATCCTCCTACACTTGCCACATGTCACCAAACTTCCTTCACCATACAACCCTCAAATAATATTCTACTACCCAATTAATCATTAACTCTTATTTCTATTAAAAATAGCTCCCTCAACCTATCTTACAATCTAGCCCCTCAACTGATCCAACTCCCACAAATCTTATTACACACTATACATTCCACCATACATTATACAATGTATTACACATATCAATAATGCCAATGTCAAGATTTATGAAGTGATTTACGTATATGAATGCATAATTAATTATTAATAAATTTTGAGGCCGATACATTTCTCCCCCACTTGAAAAATTTCATCCCCGAAATTAATCACTTACCACTCGCATCAGAAATGATTTTGGATACTCAACCCCCATATGCTTCCCTTTTCTAAGTTACTTCTCAATTTCTTCACTTGTTTATCTAATATCTCAGCCAAACTTCAACATAGATAAGTTCTTCTGACATTCCAAATTTCGGTATCCTGCTAATAACTTGAATCTGAACAAATTTTTGAAGACAACACAAGTTTATAATCTATTTGCTTTATCCATTTAACAATCTATTTGTTCCACAACTTAACATGATTCAATGCCTATCCATTCCACCATTCCACATACCCAATGCAACGATACAACGAAGAATTCATCTCACCTATTTTTCAATTCAAAGATTACCTCACCATGGTATTATTTTCAAAAAGGCTTTATCTTCAACTAAGTACTCATTTCCCCTCTGCCGTCTACATAACTTCTCTGTCTTTCCTGGTCAGCCTTGATACCCTGCTTTACAACTCATGTCTTATCTACTATTCCTTGAACATTTTCAGAATTTTTCAATTGTCTCGACCCTCTTACATCCCAATACTCTAGTCTTCCACATTTTCTTCTCAAATAAAACTTCATATGTGACATATCAAAATGAGATTGAAACCCGTCCTGGTAAGCAAAATCAAAAGTGATACTTATTCACCCCAATTTAGTATTCGATGCACAACTCATAACATATCTCAAAAATCTGAATAATTCTCTCGATTCGTCCACTTGTCTATAGTTGAAATACCGTACTAAAATACAATATAGTCTTCTTCATAGTATACAAATTCTTCCAGAACTAAGAACTAACTAAAGATCTTTCATGAAAATAAATAAATATGTTATTCATCTTCTTGTTGCATAAATAGAAAGACAAACTAACTAATCAATGCATCAACTATAACTCATATCTTCCCTCATTTCATTCTTCACTCTCTGCTTTCAAAATAAATCTTTAATCTGCATTATCCTTTTGTACTTCTATATTATTTAGTATACGAAAAATTGTGAGCTCGTCACAAAATAATATTTACTTCTTCAAGTCTTCATCGTTCAAGTCATACATTCTAAACTTCATTACCCATATTCCACAATCGCTGCTGCTAACTTGCAAAATTTTCCTAACCTGAAATTGCTTCTTCATTTTCTGCCCATAAAATCTTGACTTGAGCCTTCGTGAGGTTATAACATAACTGGGATTTAGTCCCCTTAATTAATGTTGCAAAATGATTCCTTTTCACTGCTACTCATGCTCTCCTCAATTACTTGATATATCAGAACATCATCAATAAACACAATTATTGACTGATAAAGGTAATGCTTGCAGATATTATGCATCAATGCCGTGAATGTAAGCTTCATAACAAATATCAAATACCCATACCAGGAAATGCTACTGTCAATACCCCAATCTCATGTCTTCTTTCAAAAACACTGTTACACTTCTCAACTGCTCCAGTAAATCATCGAGTCAAAACAATGAATATTTATTTATTCTTCACATTAGTTTAGTTTAACTATTGGTAGCCAACACACAATCTCAAACTTTAGTCTTTCTTCCTCACATACAAACCGATACTCTTCATGATTAAGTAATCAGCATATTGGCCCCCTATTAGGTGACTCTTTCAACTCGTCCTTCTCATTCTTTAATTCTATCTAATACCCTTCTATAATGTGCAATAAAAATTAATACAGCCCAATACCACTTCATTTCCAAGTTCTAATGTAGGTAACCCCAGTAATTCTTCTGAAAATGCATCTGAAAACCTTCTGACATTTAGTACATTCGTTATCTCTGAACAAATCATTGTTGTGCCAATCTCATTGACAAATAAGTATTACACCCTACCTTCATCATCTAAAATATTATCACTGGCGTAATCAAACAACTCAACACTCTGCTTTTTCCTTTTGTAAAAACTATCTTTAGATTCTCAACAATCATATGAGCTATGTCACATCTTATTCAAATAGCTTTAAAGCTAAATTAGGCTAATACATAGCTCCTAAGAAAAATTTATTTTAAATCCTTATTTAAAAGATATTTCCATCGAAAAATAATTTAAAATTAATACAGAATCAAAACCTGAAGTTCTCTTTCTCAAAACATAAAATTTTGAAAACCGACAACAACACTCACCATTTGCATCACAATTTCACTTATAGTTTGCCAGACCATAACCCAAACAATAATGAAACCATGATTGTCTCTGTTTCATTTTCCAAAAATAATATTTGAATCACGATTTGATGTCACGGTTTGGCAGACCATACACCAGACCATGAATACAATAAATACTGCTTTAAAACAGTTCAAACTATATACAAACAATTCAGAAAATTTAAATATCTCATCCAGATATATGCATACACTTATAAAAATATTTATAAGTATAATTTTTTTTCCAATAGGGTAAAAAAATCACACACAAATATTCACACATCAATACCTTCTTAATAAGACTATCTATTAGTGAATACACACACACACACACACACACATATATATATATATATATATATTCACACATACTCAGCTGTCACACCCACACTCATAGCAATAAAGATATCTTATTCAATACTTATATATCTCGACTATACATGCGATAATAACACCTTGTTAACATCATCAATATGTACTCGTAATCAACATCACTCAATAATCAATTCACTATTACAAACTCATAAAATCAATGCATTTTATCTACCATGTATATAACTTACTACTCATATCTTGATTAACACATAAATCATTATCACATATATCCTAATCTTCGTCTCAACAAATAGCAACCAATAAGTTCCCACATATCACAATCAATTCTGACAAATAACAATCATCAAATACCAATTCACTACATTTATAGCACTTTCAATGTATCATACATGCTCAAACTTCACATGCATACCACACTTTCCATTATAACACTATTTCATTACCAACAGAACACATATCAGCTTCTTCTATTCAATAATATCTCATTGCTCATAAACTCACAATATACAACAACATCATTCAATCATTCACCTTCATTCTCTTTCAATCATCAACTTTCTCAGACTCAATCTGTGAAGACCCGAATCTAACACCATATAATACGTATTAAAATACATAATGATAGTAATTAATTATAAATCAAAATCCAATTAAAAATTTCCTTCAAAAATAAATTTTTCTCTGAAAATAGGGTTGCAACGATCGTTTTAAAAATAGCAACGATCATTGTGAATAGTACAATGATCGTTGTGAAATGAACAGTGATCGTTGTGAAATAACGAAAATCGGCCAAACATCCAGAGAGGTACACGAGCTCGTGAAAAATCAGCAACGAGCTCGTTGCAAATCAGCAACGATCGTTGTGAATAGTGCAACGATCGTTGTAAGCCAAAAATCACCAATCCAAAATTTTTAAACAGAAAACACAGTTTAGAAACAGTATTTCTGGCTTACCTCTGTAAAACCGTACTTAAACCAACTCAAAA
>CANYLF010913471.1:0-13071 GCA_948193215.1 Bocquillonia castaneifolia | reverse complement strand
CCTTTAAAGAACAAGTCTGAATTTATTAATGCTTATTTGGCCTTTGAATAGTATATTGCAAGGCAATTTGATAAAAAAATTAAAATATTTCACTCTGATGGTGGTGGTGAATTTATTAATTCTAGACTTAGTGCTCATTTTCAAGCGCAGGGAATTATTCATCAAGTTTCATGTCCACACACTCTAGAGCAATCAGGTATGGTTGAGCGTCGTCATAGAATAATTTGAGAATTAGGTATGGTAATGTTGTTTCACTGTGGAGCTCCTTTATACTTATGGGTAGAAACTTTTTCCACTGTTGTATTTCTTATTAATCGCTTGCCATCCTCCTCTCTTAATTCTGATACACCTTATTTTAAATTGTATGGTGTTCAACCAAATTATTCTTTTCTAAGAGTATTTGGTTCAGAATGTTTTCCATATACATGGGACACTCGCAAGAATAAATTTGATTCAAAATCCATTTCTTGTGTTTTCATTAGTTATAGTGATCAATACAAAGGGTATAAGTGTTTTCATCCATCTACATAAAAAATTATTATATCACATCATGTGGTGTTTGATGAGACACAATTTCCTTTCAAAAATCAACGAACTCATGTTTCAGATGAATAATGGATTAGCATTTTTTTATTCTTGGACTGTTCTTCTTTTATCTAATCAAATTTTATCTTTACAAGAAACAGAGCCCAATGGCTTAATGGTCGTACGATCCGAGGACCAGATGTTACGGGCTGGACAATGTCATGCTAGACGAGTTTGATGGCTAAGACCCACAACAGATGATGGGCTAGCAATGGAAGGTCCAAAGCCCAACAATGCAGAAAAGGGTTGGACTAATGATGGGCCAGGCTTGATGATTGAGGATCCAGACCCAATATGATAAAGCAAATGCAATTAGACTCTGAATAAAGAACACAAGCCCAGACAAAGAAGAAGATCTGAAGCCTCTAAGGTTCAAATGAAGAGTAAAGCCCATTTGCATTTAAGGGGGAGTGTTGGAGATTGTAAAGAAAATATAAAAGAGAGTGAGAATGAAAGAAAGAGCAAATCTCCCACATGGAAAAGGAGAGGAAAAATTAAAGGGTATATAGTTGGGTAGTTAGGATAGCTAAAATGGCTTAGGCCATTTTAACAAGAATTCCAACTACACCAATGGAGATGGAGGCTCAATTAATGGAATCCCATATGGAAGTGGATCATAGGCACTCCTCCATGATGGATCAGGCCTAGAATTCTAACAAAAGGCACAATGATCATTGTTATAGTCACAACGAGCTCGTTGTAAATAGCAATTTTTACAAAAAGAAACATAAAGACACATGAACTCGTATGTTTTAGAGGAACTATAGTTCTGGATTCACAACGATCGTTGTGCCTGTGAATTTTCTATTTTTAAAAAATGAATTTCTTCATTTTAACAGTTGCATGAGTTCATTCTCTCTCTCTAACACTCATTCTCTCTCACTTCAAATTCAATCGCTTTCATCTTTTAAGCACTTAAACTGAGTTTTATGACCGAAATTAACATCTAAAACTCATTTTTAACATCTTTTTTTAAGATTAAACACAAAATCACCTAGTTTAATCCCTAAATTGAGTTAGGGTTTTGAATTGGGCATTTTCAATTTTTCTTCAAATTTTTTATTTTCCTCTATAATTTGTGGATCAATTAGGTATATAATCATGGTTGGAGGAAGGAGAAGTGCTAGAAGAGCTGTCCAATTGGAAGAATTGGAAGAGGATAAGGAAATTAATGCAAACCCTCATCCTCTAAGATCATTGCCAAGACACTCCTCCAATATTCAAGGGTCAAGGTCTCAAACTTTTTCTCGAAATCCTCCGGTTACTCTTCCAAGGGCAAGACAACAAATCAGGCCTCCATCTTCTTCTCAACTCTCTTTGGTAGCCCAGGCAGTTCAGTTGCGCCTTACAAAACTAAGTAAGAGGTCCTATGAGCAAAGTAGATACATATATAGAGAGGCTTTGAAGGTGCTAGATATTGAATAAAAGATGGATGAAGCACTAGCTTTTCTAGGTTTATCTACTATTGCATTTGAGGCTAGGGTTAGTTATCCCTCTCTAGTTAAGGAATTTTTAGCCTCCTGAGAGTTAAACCTAACCGTTGATGTTGATGAACATCCCAAGTATACTTGTTCTTTTTTTTTAATGGGCACAAAATATACTCTGTCACCTGCATAATTTGATACTACACTTGGATTTAAGACAGTAGGGCATGATAGCATAGATGTTGGATTTACTATGCATCAGAGGAGACCTTTCTAAAATAAGATTGCCATAGGTAATTTTGAAGGTGACACTACTTTTGTGTCTCAATTGAAGAGTAGGTTTCATTGGCATCTTCAGCGCTTTCTGTCCTATTCTATTATGCATAAGGGCAAAAGCAATGAAAAGATTAATAATAAAGAGCTCTTCATCATCTACTGTCTTGAAAAGAAATAGGAGGTGCAAGTTGGAAGATTTTTTTGGGTATGTTTTGAAGATATTCCGCACAACAAAAAGGGGGATATCAATATAGGTGGATATGTGACCTATTGGTTGCGAATTTAGGTGCCTTTGGTCCTGATGGCACTAACAGACCTCGAGATGGTTTGTCACCTAGAGAAATCAGACTTGGGATGAATCTGATAAAGAACAGTAAGGTTTTCTTCAAGATGAATAGGAGATGGGTGTATCCCTATGAGGTTGATTCTACTATTGTAGCTTCTAGACAACCTACCACTGATCAGACTGAGAGACAGTCGGATATACCTGAGATTGACCCACTGCTAGCCACTGAGGTTAAAGCAGATGTTGATGAGGGGCTGGAGGGATTTAGGGCTGAGGAGGCTGCTGCTACAACTGGTGATAATCTTGGTGGTTCTTCTAGGGTTAGTCCTAGTACTCAGAGGGTTCATCCACTTTCACAGACTTATATCCGGAGGACTAGACCAAGGACTGAGACAGGTGCTCCTGATATGGATATGGATCAGATGTTCCATCGGATGACTGATTTCATGGAATAGATGAGCACTAGGGTAGTTGGAGAGGTCACAATATTAGGCGACAAATTAGATAATGGCATTGATAGGATTGACAGCAGAGAGTGAGCTACATCCAGAGGCACCATGGGATTATTGATGAGATGATTTATTCTCCTACACCCCTACCACCACCATTTATGAGTTTTGAGACCATCATCGCTGGCAGACTACTCAGATTGAGATTGGAGAGGATCATATTCATTCCATTCCCATTACAAAGGACCAGCCTTAGCCTGCATATTTTACTTATGCACTGATTATCATTATGCATGTTTTTTTTACTACTCACTTTTATTTTGACCGTTTTTGGGCTTCTTATGGATGTTCATTTTATGCTTGACATATTTTCTCCTTGTTTGGCTTCTTATCCTTTTTTATATTAGCAAAGGGGGAGATATTATGATATGGATTCTTTGATGTGCTTTGATGTTTATTAGTGTGTGATATATTTTCACTAGTTTGATATATGCTTGTGTCTTTCATAATTTAAAAAGGTTTATGGTTATTTTTATTAAAAACCTGTCAAAAATATTTGTAACTCTTGTATGCTTTGTTTGAGGGGGAGTTTTGAGCATTTTACCTTAAAGCTTGACTTAGGTTTTGTCAACATCAAAAAAAGGGGAGATTGTTGGCCTTTTTGGGCAATTAAATCTTATTTTTATGTTGATAATAAACCTAAGTCAATACAAATAACAAGTATTTGTGTTTTAAGTATTTTTTTTAAGCATTTATACAAGTTTCCAAAGCACAACAATCGTTCCTGAAACAACAATGATCGATGTGAAGCAAAACGATCATTTTGGTTTTAGCAATGATCGTTGTGGATCAAGAAGGAATTTACACAACTTCTAGTAAGACACGTGAATGAAGAGGATGCACAACGAACTTCACAACGAGTTCGTTATGACTATAACAACGATCGTTGTGAAGTACAACGAACTCGTTTGTATTCAAATTTCAAATTAACAACGATCTTGTGTGTATGGGCAATGAGCTCGTTTCAACCACAATGAACTCATTGCTAAAACACAATGATCATTGTGAATGTACCGGCAGCTCTTTATACATGATTTTAAAAGCTAGAATGTAACACCCTTTGTAGACACCTAAGTTTTGGATACAGGAATGGGGAAGCGGCTCGGAGTTCCCAATGATGATCACTTATGCTCACAAGGCATAAGTAGAAAGATATGGCTTTCATTTCAATCATGTAATGTTTCAAAATGGATTTCATATTTAAAAGTGCATTGTTTTAAGCCAGAAAATAATTTTCAAATAAAATCGTGCATTGTTTTCATCATATCTTTTCATATGAACCTCAAAATGGCCTAAAACCTATTTTGCTAGTAATTTGGGCCATTCTGCATGTTTTTGTCTCTAATACAATTTTTCTAATTCTGACGTTTAGTGATCCAAAATGGGCTTAGAACATTTGCCACCATGTTAATAGGCTTAGGTGATGTTTCGGCCTGGATTGTGGTTTTAAAGGTTGAAATGGATTTCATATTTCATTCAAGTCTTATAGGTTGGTTTCTTAATTAAATAATTAAGCTCTTTTGGGCTTAAGGTTAGTTAAGGCCCAAGCCCATTTCTCTTTTTTGAAGTTACAGGAGATCATTCTTAACTTGAAATTAAAATGAGATGTGCATGATCATGCTTTCAAAATTCAAATCAAATAACAGAAGATTTTATTACATCAATCTTCAATTTCAAAATTCAAATCCCCCTCTGCTTAATTTCTAAGCAATGTTACAGAGCCTCTGCCTATAAAAGGCAAGCTCAAACACATTTACAGGGGTTGGATTTTAGAGGTTGACAATTTTGGAGAGAGTTTACTGGTTTTATATAATTTGAGAGGAAAAACCCCTGTAAGTTTTTCAAGAGAGATAAAATAGAAAAACAAAATAAAAGAACAATACATGATTCAAAAACAAGGGAAAAGCCAATCAACTCAAACAACTGAGGGAAATCAAGCCTTCCTTAGAAGATCCATTCTTTCTAAATTGCTGTCTGTTGAATCTAAAGTTCTGAAAATCTTCAATGTAAGTGCTTTGAATCTTTATATTTTTTTAATTTTATATTGTTTCTATTTAATTGTTATGATTTCGATTCATCATATACATTAGAATATTCATCAGCTCAATTTTACCGTGAAAGTTGTACGTACTGTTTTTTTTTGCATTTCTCATTAAATTTCTGTTTTGTTGATTTTAAACATGTTTATGTGTTAGATTTATTCATTTAATGTGCTTTATGGCATGATTATGTGATTGTTAATGGTTATGGATGATTATTATGCAATTTTACATATTTTACTCCATTGTACGTGAGTTTTCTGATTATTTTGTGTTTAATGATTTTGATTCTAAAAATTATTTTGAATCATGTTTTATTTTGTTTTTAATTGATTCTAACATGTTTTAAGCCAAGTCAAAAGCATTTAAGTTGATTTCAATCAATTTCAAAAGTTATAGTGAATTACACGTTCTTTTCATTTTTGATTAAAATTCACTGTAAGTTGTTTAATTGATCATGATTTGATGTTTTATTGTTTTCAAACATGCTTTTATGATGTTTAAATAGTTTCTAAAATGATTTTGTGTATTATAATTGATTTTGCTTGATTTTCATAAAAGTCAATATGTTGGTTGTTTACTGCATTTGATATTTGTTTACTGTAAGTTCTTGGCATGATGTATTTAGTTGATTTATATGCTTTAATTTTTATTTCTATTGTTTTGATGGCGTTTTAAGTTGTTTTGGATTGTTTGCATTCAATTTGAATGATTTGTGAGCATGATTCATGTTTTCTGTAAGCTGTGCAGTATATGTTCACTGTAAATGACAATTGAGTTTTATTTGATGCTTAGATGCATGCTAGGTTATGCCATATAGATGCTTGTTTTAGGTTGTTTACATCATGCATTGATGTTTTGGTTGAGTTTTTTTACCAATTTTTAAGGTTTTGGTAAGCTCAAAAGTTGCATTTTTCTTCATTTTTCTGCCATTCCCTGTGCATGTGTGTGGCAACACCATTGTTTGGGGTGAGTTGAGCCAGAATGCCACTCTTAAGAGTGGTGTTGTGCTCAATGCCACTCCCAAGAGTGGCGTTGCATGTTGATTTTGGAGAAGAGTGGTGTTGCTTCTTGGCAAGGTTGCCCCAGTCCTTTGCAACCTCTGTGTATAAAAATTTCATGTGGAATGTAGCTAAGAGGTAAGTAATCTAACTTTCTTTGGTAAGAATTAGGCAAAACGTGCATGAAATGAACCTAATAATCTATTTGGTAAATCTTAGGTTAAAATGGTAGCAACCTAGGTTGTTTGATATGTTGTGTTATATGTTTTAACCCTTTGCATATAATTTGGACTAATTCAGGTTTGGTAATGTAAAATCAATCCTTGTTTGTCTAGAAGCTCACCTTTTGCATGCTTTATATGTTGTAAAATGTAAGAATGTATTTATGTGTTTTACTCGCTTTAAGTAGTGGAAATGAAGGTGGGTGTAATCCTATGAGTTGCTTGTGACAATCACGCCTTAAGAATACATAAGTCCGATCTTGGAAGCTCTATTATTTTTGGTGTCTTATGCATTCTTAAGGGAATCGAGATGCTCACCAATTTCTTTTTTCGATGCCTATTCGGGTGGTGACTCACACTATTAGCTCCCATATGCTAAACGCACAGTGCCGCAGTCATCACATAACTTGGATCACTAAGGTAACCCCTCTTTATCCATAGTTTGGCGACTCCACTAGAGACGACAGACTTATGATTCATGTGATTAGAGCAACTCATTATCATTATATCCAACTCTAGTTTCCTTGCATTTCATTCTTGTATTAAAACACCCTACCTCGCGGGTACCACTGGTTAAGCTGCTTATGATTTATGAATGCATACTTCATAAGGGGCGAAATCAATGACTACCACTTATAGATGGAATTGTCCTACTATTGCTTACCATCCTAGTTATGGTTAATGGGTGATAGTTAATGGGAAATTCTGAGCTGAATGTCCTACCATCACTTGAACCTTTTTTGAAAAAGGGAGATGGTTAATGGGAGTTCTCCTTCTATAGGAAGCTTCTTTAGTTGAACCGACTGAAGCCATGTAGTGACCCTAGCAACTTTCACTATGACTTACCAAATGTTTGATGTGTTATGTGATGCCATGAAGCCATTATTTTGACATAGTCTAGTGTTATTGCCCTTGAATCAAACCTCTAATTGCTACCTATGGGGGTGTCAAGTGTTAGTCTAATTATACTTGATTAACATGGCCCTACAACATAGGATCAGTTAGGGTTTAAGAAGAGTACTTTGACTACTACCTGTGTTTAAGGGACGTTGGTGCGTCGATTTAATTGTACTTGATTGATGCTAAAATGACCCTAGAATATAGGGAACATCAAGAAACTCGTCAAGAGCAATGACATAGGATAAGGACATTATAATGACTTATTGTTTGGTTTGTATGTTGAGAGTTTTTTCCTATACGAATGTGCATACTATATCGGCAATAGCATCCCCTGTTGATGCGACAGCCCAAACCAATTCCTAGGAATTTTAACTTGCCAAACGAATACATGTGTGGGAGTAATAAGGTTGGAAGGTCTACCACTTGGTAGTATGTGTGTTTAACTAACGTTTGTTTCTTGTGTCCTCCTGCTTTGTGCATTCATGCATACATGCATTCCTTGCATGCACATGACATTGCATGCTAACCCCTTGTCTTGCAGTAATATAGATCCTCCTAGTACCTCCTAGGCAAGACAAGCCGGACGTCTAGTTCGAAACACACCACCACCGATACTTGAAACTCCAACTTCCCCAAGCACCATGGCCGGGTTGAATGATGATGTCCTGAAAACCTTGCAAGAAATGATGGACAATGCCATCAAGAAAGCTTTTGAAGAACGGGATGAACGTAGGAAGGATGAGTCCGAAAGTAGTGATGAGGAGAGGGATGGAGAAAGACACCCTGATCAGGGCGCCCTGGATGCTTTAACTAAGAAGATGGAAAAACTCCAAGAGATGGTCAAGAGCAAAGACCAAGATTTTGATTTTGACAACTTAGGCGTGCATGGGATCACTAGACTACCACCTAAGTTCAGGATGCCCAATGTGCCAAAGTTCAATAGAGCTGGGGATCCAAAATTACATCTCAAGCAATACATAAGCATCATGTCAGCAACTACTTTGAATGGGGAGTAAAAGATGGGTTTGTTCCTTTGACCTTGGAGGGTGTAGCATCTGATTGGTATTATGCTCAGCCAGTGACCATCAAATCTAACTGGAAAGTTCTTAATGAGGCCTTTAAGGGACAGTTCTCTTATAATGCTGCCCTTGAAGTCTCTTTGAGGGATTTGGAGATGACAAAATAAAAAGATGGTGAGATATTCTCTGAGTTCTTGGTTAGATGGAGGAATAAGGCTGCTTTGATGCCTGACAAGCCCTCAGAAAGGGATCAAGTCTGAATCATAGCAAGGAATGTGCATGCCAATTGGGTAGAGAAGCTTCAGCTCATGAATCCAAGGAATTTTGTTGAGCTCTATGATGATGGGCTCTAAGTTGAAGAGATAGAATCTTATAAGAAAAAGACTTATAAAGCTAGTTCAAGCCGCACACACAATCAATCCACTAAGATGGTGGAAGTCAATGCAGTCAAAACCACCCGTAGATTCTCAAACTTCAACCAGCCACTTTCAAAAGTTTTTGAGAGGCTAGAAAAAGAAGGCCTCTTGAAACCTGAACCAGCCCGAATGCCTTTTGCCCCAAATTACAACCTAAATGCCTTTTGACTTTTCCACCAAGTACAAGGCCATTCCACCGACAATTGCATTAATCTCAAACACTCCATCCAAGACCTAATCGATGAAGGGAAAGTCATGGACCCTAATTCGAGAAACCCTAGCACAAAAAGTAACCCTTTACCTACCTACAACAAAGTGCCACCACCCAATGTTAACTGCATTGAAACTGGCTTAGATGAGGAAGATGTATTGGCCTCCTTTATTGATGCAAACTTAGATGAGGAAAGGACCAATGTTGGAGATGGTTCTGGGTAAGAGAAGGTAGCTTTCAAAGAGGCATGGAGTTCTTTTGAAGAAGCTCAAAAGGAGCTTGATTTTGAGCAGGAGTATGTGGAAGATCTTCTGGGCCAATCCATTGGCAAATTCAATTTTAAAGTCTTGTACCCAAAGCACCTAGAAGATATTGAGCCAACATGAGGACCTGAATTTGATGTTTATGAAAAAGACATTCCATGGCCCAAGGGATGGGGTGAAGATGTGAAAGACTGGGATAAAGCTGAAGCATGGCAACAATTCTTAGACAGGGAAGATGTGTCAACTTCCATTGAACAGGACATTCAAGCCTTATGTGAAGAAATTGGTGGAAAGCTCTTATTTCTAAAGAATGACATTGTTCCTGCATGATCTAGAATAGAAAGGATGGCAAGATCAGGGATTGTTTCAAGTTTGATGCATGGTACAGTTCTGATGAAGATGAGCTAGTAATTGACAATGTAATGAGAATTGATGATGCTGCACCTGCTTTAGTTACTCGAAGTGGGAAAGACTTCCAAAGGAAAGATATGGCAGAATCAAGCAAGGCGCTTGAGAAAGAAGTAGTGAAGGAAGCTACTGCTACTGATATTGTGACTGAGCAACTTAAAAAGACCAAGACTAATGCAAGCATATGGGACTTACTTGTCTCATCCGAGTCTCATAGGCGAGCTTTAGTCAAGGCCTTAACTTAGATTCCATCTCCTGAATCCACAACACCAGAAGAAATGGTTAGGCTGATGACTGAAAAGAAGAAAGGGGAAATCACTTTTTCTGATGAAGATTTGCCATTGGAGGGAAGGGACCATAATAAAGTCTTGTTTATTACTGATGAGGTAAATGGCAAACGGACTTCATGTGTGATGGTGGATGATGGCTCATCCATTAATGTATGCCCTTTTAAGATTCTTTCTAAGATGGGGATAGCCAAAGAAGACCTGAAGCCATCTGACTTAGTCATTCGAGTCTATGATGATTCTAAACGGGCAGTTGAAGGGACATTTACTGCCAAGGTCAAGACTGGGCCGATTATTTTTAAAGTGGATTTCACTGTCCTAGATATCCCCATGACTTTTGCTGTTCTTTTGGGATGACCTTGGTTCCATGCTTTGGGGGGATTACCTTTTACAGTTCATCAGAAGATCAAGTTCCCTTATCAAGATGAAATTCTGACTATTTCAGCTGAACCAATTGCCTCAGTTGCTATGCTGGGAGCTGTGCCTCAAGGGGTCATTTCTCCTATGGGCTTTCAGATTATGGGTATCTCTGATGAGCCATGTAAGCCCATAGTCAACCAAATGATGAAGAAGATGGAGTATATGCCTGCATTAAGGTTGGGAAAGAACCAGCAAGGAGTCATTCAACTGCCAGACTTTAAGACTCAGACAACCAAGGAAGGATTGGGTTATGAAGGCAATGATAAGATCAAGAAGGGAAAGTCTCTTCAATATTTCTTTGTTCCTGAAAGTGGGGTGCTCTACCCAGGAAAGGCTGAACCAGTTGACATAGGTGATAGATCAAGACCTGATCGTCCAGTCCAGCTGGGTCTGCCAGCTTAAGAGGTCTCTTTGCATAGATAGAAGAAGAAGTAGGATCAGAAGTGGGGGGTTGCCCCATAAACCCTCTGATGCCTAAGTTAGAGAGATAGATGGAAGAGAATGTGTATGTGTTGAGTGTAAAGTGTAAGATGTATGTTCCCCTTGGTGGAGGGTTCTCTTTAACTTATATAGGGTATTGAGTAGGTGTACCTTCTTTGAGGGTAGTTTCCTACTATGCCCCCAGGAGTGGTGGGGTGGGCTTGGTGAGGCCCAAGATAATGGTAAACCATCACTACTCCGCCTAAAAAGAAGTTCAAGTTATTTATGACTTGTGCTGTTAATTTGTGTTTGTGACCTGATGCTATGCTTTCCTCTATATGTGGATGGACGATACGTACTTGTAGTGTTCTTAATGTGAGAGATTCATGCCTCGTAACATAGTCTTGAGTCACAATCTCAAAAGTAGCCTCACTCTTTCATTAAGCAATTTGCCTTGGGCAATTCCTAGGCCTTTTTCCTTAGGCTATTCCTAGTGACACTAGCTAGGTCCACACGAAGTTAGCTTTCCTTTTTCCTTGGGCAATTCTTAGCCCTTTTGCCTTAGGCAATTCCTAGCGACACCGGCTAGGTCCGTGCGAAGTAGCCTCCTTTTTCCTTAGGTGATTCATAGCAACACCGGCTAGGGCCTCGCGAAGGTAGCCTCCCATTTTCCTTGGGCAATTCCTAGCGACACCGGTTAGGTCCGTGCGAAGTTAGCCTCTTTTTCCTTAGGCGAAGCCCTCCGAAGGGCTTAGACAAAGCCCTTAGGAAGGTGCGAGATTGTATCTCAACTTATGACTTAATGCGAGAGCGTATCTTATTTTATGACTTAGGTGAAGCCTTTAGGATGAGGAGGTGAAGCCTCTAGAATACGAGAACGTTTCTCGTTTTGTAATCTAGGCAATGCCTTTAGGATGAGGAGGTGAAACCTCTAGGATGTAAGAGCGTATCTCATCTTATGATCTAAGCGATGTCTTTAGGATGAGGAGGCGAAGACTCTAGGATGCGAGAGCGTATCTCATCTTATGATCTAGACGATGCCTTTAGGATGAGGTGAAGCCTCTAGAATGTGAGGGGGTATCTCGTCTTATGATCTAGAAGATGCCTTTAGGATAAGGAGGATAATCTAGGCGATGCCTTTAGGATGAGGAGGCGAAGCCACGATGCCTTTAGGATGAGAAGCGGAGCCTTTAGGATGCAAGAGGGTATCTCATCTTATGATCTAGGTGATGCCTTTAGGATGAGGAGCCGAAGCCTCTAAGGTGCGAGAGGGTATCTCGTCTTATGATTTTGATGATGCCTTCAAGATGAGGATGATGATCTAGGCGATGCCTTTAGGATGAGGAGGCGAAGCCTCTAGGATGCGAGAGGGTATCTCATCTTATGATCTAGGCAATGCCTTTAGGATAAGAAGGCAAAGCCTTTAGGATGCGAGAGGGTATCTCATCTTATGATCTAGGTGATGCCTTTAGGATGAGGAGGCGAAGCCTCTAGGATGTGAGAGGGTATCTTGTCTTATGATCTAGAAGATGCCTTTAGGATGAGGAGGATAATCTAGGCGATGCCTTTAGGATGAGGAGGCAAATTCGTGATGCCTTTAAGATGAGGAGGCGAAGCCTCTATGAAATGAGAGGGTATCTCATCATATGATCTAGGTGATGCCTTTAGGATGAGGAGGCGAAGCCTTTAGGATACAAGAGGGTATCTCATCTTATGATCTAGGTGATGCCTTTAGGATGAGGAGGCAAAGCCTCTAGGATGTGAGAGCGTATCTTGTCTTATAATCTAGGCGATGCCTTTAGGATGAGGAGGCGAAGCCTCTAGGATGCGAGAGCATTTCTCATCTTATGATCTTGATGATGCCTTTAGGATGAGGAGGCGAAGCCTCTAGGATGAGGAGTCAAAGCCTCTAGGATGCGAGAGTGTATCTCATCTTATGATATAGGCGATGCCTTTAGGATGAGGAGGATGATCCAGGTGATGCCTTTAGGATGAGGAGGCAAAGCCACGATGCCTTTAGGATGAGGAGGTAAAGCCTCTAGGATGCGAGAGGGTATCTCGTCTTGCCTTTAGGGTGCGAGAGCGTATCTCATCTTATGCCCTCTTAGGCAAAGCCTGAGGGTGCGAGATCGTGTCTCGTCTTATGCCCTCCTGGGCAAAGCTGGTAGAGTGAGATCATGTCTCTTTTTATACGTATGGGCGAAGCTTGAGGGTGCGAGATCGTGTCTCATCTTATGCCCTCTTGGGCAAAGCCTGGTAGTGCGAGATCATTTCTCATCTTATATGTATGGGTGAAGCCTGAAGGTGCGAGATCATGACTAGTCTTATGCCCTCCTAGGCGATGCCTGAGGGTGCGAGATCGTGTCTCGTCTGGGGTCCCCTTTCC
>CANYLF010913421.1:0-24768 GCA_948193215.1 Bocquillonia castaneifolia | reverse complement strand
AAATTAATTTATAATTTAGACTGTCTTAAAATTTACTTGATTTTGATAATAATGACTAAAATTTTTATGTCATAATTTTTGTTAGAAAATATGCAAACAACAAAAATTTTAAAATAAAATCAAAATTTTAAAAAAATTGTTAAAAGTATTCTAAAACAATAAATTTTATAATATCTGTTAAAAAATTATAGATTTTTACAAGCTCATTGATTTGATTAAAAAGAAATAAACTTGAGGGTCAAAAAATTTAACTTTTAACAATAATCCAAATTATTTTTGATAAATACAATTTTTATTACTTTATTTTTTTTCTCATTCATTTAGCATGTTCCAGAAATAAAAGAGAGTTGATAAACAAACGAAAGTAACCTTATTTATCGACAAATTTTTGAAATATTGACATCCATGAAAGATCTGTGATCGGGCAAGTGGGAAGAAATTAAGGAAATATGGGTTTTTACCTAAAGAATGGGATTTTTCTAATTAACAATTTGTCAATTTGAACTGTTACTATTGTGGTATGTTGATGACCAATTTTCTAATTAGCCAAATGCCATTGGTGTTAGAATTCTGGCCGATCCATTTTGGAGGAATGCACATAATCCATCTCCACATGGGTTTGCATGAGTTGGCCTTCACCTCAATTGATGTAGTTGGACTTCTTATTAAAATGACCTAAGTCATTTTAACTATCCAATCTACCTAATTATAAACCATTTAAATTTTTTTCCCCGATATGGAACATTTGCCTTTTTTTCTTTCCTTTTGCTTTTTACATTCTCCAACACTCCCCCTCAAATGTAAGTGAGTTTTGCTCTCCATTCGTCGAACCTCATCAGATCTTCTACTTTGTATGGGCTTGTGTTCTTCATTCTGAGCCCAATTGCATTTGCTTCATCATCTGGGTTTGGATCCTCCATCATCAAGCTGGCCTATCATTTGTCCAACCATTTTCTCTGTTGTTGGGCTTTAGACCTTCCATTGCCAGCCCATCATTTATTATGGGTCTTAGCCTTCGAAGTCGTCTAGCTTGACATTGTCCAGCCCGCAACATCTAGTCCTCGGATTGTGCAGCGGTTAAGCCTTTGGGCTGATGCCATGTTAGAATTATGAGCCCGATCCATCTCGAAGAAGTGCACATGATCCATCTCCACATGGGCTTGCATGAGTTGGGCATCTCAATTGGTGTAGTTGGACTTCTTGTTAAAATGGCCTAAGCTATTTTAACTATCCAATCTACCCAATTATAAACCCTTTACATTTTTTTTCTCAATGAGTTGTCATTTTTTAATTTTAATTTAGTCTTTGTTAGTTTTGATTATGGCATATTTTTAGGCTTTAAATCTGATTTGGGTTTATGTTATTTGCCTATTTATAGGCTGAATCAATGAATAAAAATGTGTGCTTTCCCTTTGCTTTCATCTTCCATTATTTCTCTCTTAATAAAAACCAACAAATGGTATCAGAGTCTTAAGTGATCTTTGAGCGTCTATGATTATGAAAAAAAAAATAAAAAAAATACTTTGAGAGAAAACAAGTTGAGTTTATCAAAAACAAATAAATTGAGTTTCTTAAAAAAAATATCTCATGTAGTCATGAAAACAAAGTGTGATGGTATAGAAGGAAAACTCAAGTGCAAAAAGAAAGGGGCATCTAAAAAAACAGAAATAAAAAAAATGAAGAATAAAGTGATATGGTGAAGAATGATCGGAGAGAAAAGTGCTCCAATGAGGTTGATGAGAAAGTGCATCCACAAGATGATAAGAAGGTGCATGAAGAGAAGTGCTTCACAGAGGTGTTTTGAAGAGAAAGTGCTTCAAGAAGGTTGATTAGAAAGTGCATCAATGGTGAAAAAAAATTGCAAACTTTGATTCAAGGAAGCATATTGAAGAATGATTTAAAGATTTGTAAATATTCATTAATTATTATTTTTTTAATTTTAATTTAGTCATTGTTAGTTTTAATTATGACATATTTTTAACCTTTAAATTTAATTTAAATTTATGTAATTTATCTATTTATAGACCGAATCAATGAATAAAAATGCGTGCTTTCTCTTTGCTTTCATCTACTATTATTTCTCTCTTAAAAAAACCAACAATTGGGACATCAACTTGGAAAATTAATATAAGAATATTACCACCCAACCCACACCGACATGGAAATTTCAAAAATAAGCATTTTAATTAATGAAATGGACAAAGTGCACGTGAAAGTTTTGTTAATATTGGATATAAACATTTTTATTAACGAGTTTTTTTTTTTTGAATAATTTTTATTAACGAGTTGACGCAAGAAGAAGAAAAATCTCATTAAATCATTAAGCTCCTATATATATGTTTATCTAAAGTTGGACCACATAAAATTTACTATACCATTACCAGGTAGATTTTTTTGGATGTTCTTGAGAATTAAGATCAATTTATGGGTCCTCGATCCTTTACTCATCTGAATTTCTAGTATACATGCTTTCACGAAATACTCAGCTTTTGGTATTATTTGGTGACTGCCAGTTGCAATCTTTAATTTAATTAAGAAAATTTAATTAATTAAACTATTCATTTTTAATTTATATTTAATTACGAAGCAGCATTAGATATTTTTTTTTCCCGCTTCTTCTGATACCTTTTTTGTCCACTCATGCTCGGGTAATATTTGATCAATGATTTTTTTTTTCCAAAGGTGAATAAAAGGGATTCGATGTTTATGAAACATTAATTTGAGGACTATTTAATTAAATTTTTCCCATTTGTCTTCATAGCAAGTTGCATGACTGACTTCTTGGAAGCACACCAAGAGATTCCAGTGTGCACTATACTACCGGTTTAGAACTTGTGGGCGCAGTGGGAGGAGATGAATCCTCTTCCGCCCGTCACCTAGTTTTGTTATTTTCCCAGCAAGTTGGCAAGTGTCCTCTTGCTCTTTGCATCCATTTAAATAGGCCAAACCTATACTTCTCCTTTAATTTCGATACAAATCTTTCATCTGTACCTTAATTAATTAATTGTTTCATAGCTTTGTATTAGAATGGACCGGCTGCCAGTTGAGGCTAATGAAGAAGGAAGTATAGATAGCCTGTATGCAGCAATCCGGAAGAACCCACTTGTTTTGGCTGATATTGATCAAATCCCTTACGCTGATACTCCTTTGCATGCAGCTGCATCTGATGGAAACATCTCATATGCCATGGAAATCATGAGGTTAATGCCTTCATTTGCTAGGAAGCCTAACCATGATGGATTCACCCCTATCCACATCGCATTACAAAAGCAGCATTTTCAGTTGGTCGTATTGTTGCTAAACATGGATTCTTACCTTGTTCGTGTCGAAGGAAGGGAAGGCATAACTCCTCTCCATTATGTAGTTGAGAAAGGAAACCTTGATCTCTTGAATAGGTTTCTTGCGATTTGCCCAAGATCAATCGAAGATGTGACTATCCGAAATGAGACTGCTCTGCATATTGCTCTGAAATACAATATGTTTGAAGCTTTTGAGTTACTTCTTTATAGACTTCATTGTGATTTCCATGAAGATGCCAGTTGTTTGGAGAAGAAGATCCTCAACTACAGGAATATAGAAGGCGATACTGTGTTACATATTGCAACTTACAGGAATCAACCACAAGTAAGCTACCATCCTTTCTTTTCATTCTTCATCTCTTTTGAAGTGCGGTCGGAAACTAGTAAGAAAATTTCTTTTGAAATGATCTGATTTGGGTTCATGCAGCTTGTGAAGATGTTGACTAATTGGAGAGTCGATGTAAATGTCAAGAATTGTAGCGGTCAGACTGCTCTTGACATTGCAGAACATGGAAACATGGCTGAGATTAGGACTTTGCTATGTAGTGTTGGAGCAGCTAGACCTACTTCATTTCCTGCTAATGAAACCGGAGCATCCTTGAGGTACTCTAGAAAGTCATAAATTTCTGTATTGAAATTAATTTAAAATTCAATTAGAATTTTAAATTTTATAAAATTAGTTGTAATTAGATTAAATTCCACTAAAATGGACGAATTTCATAAAATTGTAATATCCTTGTATTGCGACATTAACCAATTACGCATATTTTATCCTCAAACAGGAAGGACCTGCGATTGCAGATAGCAGCTGAAGAAGGAGATATCGATGTCCTATACTCAATTATATGTGAGGACCCATATCTGCTAGATCGCTTTGACCGGGAATCATTCGTCGATAACCCAATGCACATAGCTGCATCCAAAGGCCACTCACAGTTTGTGTTAGAGATGATGGTTTTAAAGCCATCACTAGCTAAGAAGCTAAACCAAGATGGATTTAGCCCCATGCACTTGCCTCTGCAAAATGGTCACTTTCAAACTGCGCGTCGGCTCCTAGATATGGATGGAGACCTAGTGCGCGTTGTTGGAAGAGCAGGTAAAACTCCTCTGCATTTTGTAGCAGAAAATGGAAATACCGATCTTTTGGCAGAATTCTTAACAGCGTGTCCCAAGTCTGTTAAAGATGTGACAAATCGTAAGGAAACTGCCCTGCATGTTGCTGCTAAAAATGAAATGTGGGAGGCCTTTAAACTTCTTTGCGGATGGCTTCAATTGACAGGGCAAAATGAAGTGTTAAACTGGACAGACGATGAAGGAAATTCTGTATTGCACATTGCTGCATCCAAAAGTGAAACTGAGGCAAGCAAGCTATCTCTCTTTGTTCATCTTCGTAGAAATGTGATAATAATGAGTTTAATTATATGAATTCGTAGTTAGTTATTAACAATATTCGGTTTCTTGAAAATACAGGCAGTGAAATTGTTGACTGGCAGAATGAATTTAAGTATCAAGAATATGAAGGATGAGACAGCAATGGATATCTTAAATGAACATCCGCCACAAACTAATAGGATAACAAAAATCAAGCGCATACTGACCCTCGCTGGAGCCTTAAAGATTTCTAAAACAAGTAGCATTTCGGAAATACTGGAGAAGAAGATGACATGGATTGAAAAATGGGGATTAGCAAGGTATCGTGAGAAATTGTCATTGTCAGATGAAAATAGGAATGCACTTCTTGTAGTAGCTGTACTAATAGCAACTGCAACCTACCAATCAGTGATAAGCCCTCCAGGGGGATTATGGCAAGGTGATCCTAAATTACAATCGCAAGAAACTCACACGGATGAAGATCGCCGTGCACTATCATTGGTCGGAACGCCGGTGTTAGTACAACAAAACGGAGCAGTATGGTATTATTTCTCGTGTTTGAACACAGCAACATTTATTACTTCAATGGCAGTGATATATAATCTCCTGCCAAGAATACCTTTAGTCATTCTACCACTTGTGATACCCTTGTTCCTCTGCTATGGGATTTCTTGGGTTTTCACTAATGCTAAAACATTCGGATACTTTATTTTGGTGGCTATTTTTTTGTCTATTATAGCCCTCATGTGGATAATTTCAAGACTGTTTGCCAGGAGATGGAAGGAACTGGACCACTTGATTGCCAAAAGTACCCTTGAAACTGATCAAAGACGAGAGTAGTAAATAAAGGAGACCTCTGTTAAAAAAAAATAAAATAAAGGATACCTTGTAGTTGGGCGCCATTAGCCAACAGTGTATCGATCGGTGGGTGTGCATACGTTGAGTCTGCTATTTTTCTTATAATTGCATTTCTCTATACATTTGCATGCTTCTGTTTGTTACATTCACTTAAGATTACATAGTAGAGTGAATAATTGTTTGCTGTCCTTTTATGATTCTGTTTCTATTAGAACCTGTGATTTCTCAGGAATAATTGTTTAGATACAATAAAACCTTAACAAATTAATACCTTGTAAATTAATATACTCACTTAAATAATAATTTCTTCCGGTTCTGACTTGGGCCAAGGGACTAAAATAATAATATCGATAAATGCATAAGATAATAATTTTTTAAAAATTCCATAAGGCCCAACAAAAATATAAATTAATAATTCATTAAATATATAGAAAAATATAACATCACATTCCATAATATTAAGGTCTTTTTTTGATTTTTTTTCACACTTTTCTAAAATATACATTTTGCATGTACACTAAATGCAATTTCATTCTTAAGTTTTGGCAAAGTATGCATCTGATTTGATATATTTTTCTCATACTAGAGCAAGTAATTTTTCAAGGTCAGTTACTAGAAAAAGCGTGTTTTGAATAAACATTTAGTGAAACGCAGCCTTCATCAATCTTGATTGTCATATGTGATATTGACATGTCAATCAGAGAAAATGCAATGCAATTAATTCCTATGATAATCAATCTAAACAAATAGGACAAAGGAAACACAACAAAATAGAGTTGATTACAAATACATGTCCCTTCTTATGTACAACTTGGAGCAAAGGTTTTACTCAATCACATTAAATTGTCCCTCTATTTTTACCTAATGAGCAATAACAGGACAAGTGAGCATAGATCAGAAATTTACTCTCTGAGATAATTGAAGAGAGGAAACCTATAGCACTACACTGTAAAAAATTTGACCACTTCAAAAACTATGAGAAAACAAACAAAAATAGAAAGAAATAGGTAAAATCAAATATACATAAAAAAAAATCATATTAAAATTTCTTCTAACCTGATGAATGATGTTTGTCGCATAATAAATCAAAAGGTCTAGAATCCAATCCTGATAATAGTCCGGAATCTAACCTGTTGAAAATAATTTAAAAAAAAAAGAAAGAAAAGAACCAACTGTTAAAGTTTGCAGCCATTATTGGAAAAAGTGGTATAAGCCACCGAATTCTTTATTGTCATATTGACAATGTAATGGCCATCTTTGGCTATAAAATTGGTGCTCTACCTTCATTTGCATACATCCGAGAAGCACATCAAATAGAGCAAGGGAGAGAGCTGTGAGGTGTGGGTGTGTTCAAGAAAATTGTGAGCGTTAGAGGGTTTGGATAAAATTCTCTAGGTACCATCTGGGTATTTTTCTTGGGTTTTGGGTGTAAGAAAAATATTGTATTTTATATTGTGTGGTTGTAATAATTTCCACATAGTGAATATTTTTCTTGGTTGTCTTTTGACAACGTCCGTGGTTTTTCTCCGAATTTGGAGTTTTCCACGTAAATCCTTGTCTTGTTAATTTCTCTGTGATTGTTTGACTATTTTTATTATTTTTATTAAAGGTAGTCTGTGGAGTAATAGAGGAATTTTTCCCAACAACTGGTATCAGAGCCTGATTGGGGTATTAATATCTACTTATCGTATGATCTGTGGTTGCCACTAAAGTGGACCCTCCACATTAGAAAATAAGTATATTATTATTTACTCTGTTTTTAAAGCCTGCAAGTACCTTTGGTGCGGTGGAGTTTTACTGTATGTTTTACAATAAAATAAAATCGGGAAAAAATGTCAGCAACTATATTTGATGGAAAAATTAATTTTGCCTTATGGCAAGTGCAAGTCAAGAATTTGCTAATCCAGTATGGATTGTACAAAGTATTGAAGGGAAGGCCAATCCTTTTGACTAGCAGAAAAGATTCAGAAGCGTCTGGTGACAGTAGTGGAGACTCAGGAAAGTCCACGATGAGCAATGAAGACTGGGAGGAGCTAGATATGAAAGCTGCTAGTCAAATTCGTCTCAGTTTAGCAAAGAATGTTCTTACTAATGTGGTTAAACTGTCTATAACAAAGGAGATCTGGGATAAACTTGAAAATTTATACCAGTCAAAAAGTATTTCAAATAGACTCTATTTGAAGAAGCAATTTTATAAATTGCAAATGAAGGAAGGTATAAAAATTTCAGATCATCTGAGTGTCATGAATGGAATTATTTCTGAATTGGAGACTCTCGGAGTTAAAATAGATTAGGAGGATAAAGCCCTGCGACTCATCTTGTCTCTTCCACCTTCTTATAAACACATGCAGCTCATTTTAATGTATGGGAAGGAAACTATTGTTTACTCTGAGGTGATGAGTAAATTAATTTCTGAAGAAAGAAGAATGAATGCAGAAAGCAGACCTTCAGAAAATTCAATATTTGCTGTTTGTGAGAATGAGAAAAAGAAGAAAAACTCTGTGAAGAAACTTATATGCTGGGGATGTGGTCAAACTGGCCACGTAAAGAAGAACTGTAGGAAAAGTGGAGCTGGTTCGGCAAATAGCTCCAAAGAAGATAATGATGCTATCAATATTGTCTCCCTAGAAGAGGGATATGGTGAATTTAATTAAAAAAAATATATGTCCTCATGGCATGATTGTTACCACTGGAGATGCCATGAAAGAAGACGTATGATTGGTAGCATGTCCACAGATTTGCACACGGGCATTGGCTGATAATTATGCAAGGTGTGTGGTGGAACAAACAGATGAATGTCGATGGCTAATGAACTTCCAAAAAATCAGCATGGAAGTTGCACCATAATTTATTAGCAAGATTTTCGACATGAGTGAAATTCTTGGAGTTTGTATTAATTCCAAGTGGGTATACTTTTTATGGTGGAGTATGATAATTCTTATTTAAGAATTATGATTGTTAGTGACAGACAATGTTTTTGATAGCGGTGATTTTTTTTTTTAATTATGGTAGAGATTGTTGAAAATAATTTAAAAAAAAAAGAAAGAAAAGAACCAATTGCCAAAGTTTGCAGCCATATTGGAAAAAGTGGTATAAGCCACCGAATTCTTTATTGTCATATTGACAATGTAATGGCCATTTTTGGCTATAAAATAGGCGCTCTACCTTCATTTGCATACATCCAAGAAGCACACCAAATAGAGCAAGGGAGAGAGCTGTGAGGTGTGGGTGTGTTCAAGAAAATTGTGAGGGTTAGAGGGTTTGGATAAAATTCTCTTGGTACCCTCTGGGTATTTTTCTTAGGTTTTTGGTGTAAGAAAAATATTGTATTTTATATTATGTAGTTGTAATAATTTCCACATAGTGAATATTTTTCTTGGTTGTCTTTTGACAACGGCCGTGGTTTTTCTCTGGATTTGGAGTTTTCCACGTAAATCCTTATTTTGTTAATTTCTCTGTGATTGTTTGACTATTTTTATTATTTTTATTAAAGGTAGTCTGTGGGGTAATAGAAAATTTTTTTCCAACATAACCTTCTTTGCATTTGACCTGAAAAACCCATGGCATCTAATAGTATTTCTCCCAATAATAAAATATTATTGACCTCAAAATTCAGTATCTATCTGTTAACATAAAAGAATTAACAAATGATATAATAAACCAAAATCAACAACTAAAATTATCCAATTTGTTTTTAAGTTAAAAAAAATATACTAGAATGATTGACTTGTCTAGTTAGTATAAATAGTCTGAATTGCCACTGAAGCGTGCCGGAACCCGATCACCGTAATTTGTAGAACTCAACAAAAATACAATCTAAACATACTAACCCATAACCCATGGCTCCAAGAGTTTAGTCTTACCATTGGTTGCCTCTAAAGGCTATTGAAATCACTGTAGTCTACTGTTTAAGCCGATGACTTCTAGAGCTCAGATCACCGGCTTTATGGGCTCCTCAACTCACCAAATCTCACCAACAAGTGCAACTCATCATCCTAAGTCATAGAAACCAATTTCATCACCTGAATCCACTGGAATTATGAAGGGCAAAATCTTCTAATGAGTCTATCCTCACCAAAACTCACAAACCATGCTCCAATCAGATACCACCAATGAATTTGCGAAGGCCCAAAATCATTGAGAGGGAGGTATTTCAGTTACAAAGAGGTGGTGGTTAGTGTTGGTGGTAAGAGGAGAGGGAAAGGTTATCGGGAAAGAGAGAGAAGAGAAGGGAAGGGGGGGAAAAGCTTTTTCTTTTTAGGTTAAAATTTCTTTATATTCACTGCCCCTAATTTTTCTAGCTGCTTTTTATGGTGAAAATTACATAATCACCACAATACATATTATTATACTGGCGCAATTATATTTCCCCACAAAAGTAAAACACTGTAGCATTTTATGTGGTGAGATTTATTTCCCCACTAATTTTTTGCCACAAAAAGTGCATATTGTTGTAGGGTTACTTGGTTGGGGGTAAGAGAGCTAGGGAAGTAACACTTCCCGGGAAGTAGGAATTATCGTCTTGCTTGGTTTAATTTTCTAATCCAACTTTTTGGGAAGTTTGTTGTCAAACTTCCCTAGAGAAGTAATAATTAAAGACAATAAACACCTCTTATTCTTTAATTTTAAATAAATATTAAGGATATAATTGTCTTTAATGTTTAATAATTTAAAAGTAAAAAATTAACTTTCAGTAAACTTGAAAATTAAACAAGCAAAATGAAGGGTAACTTTCTCCACAATAACTTCCCTGGAAGTAAAGTTCACGGAAAGTACACTTCCCTGAAAATAAAATTCCCGAAAAATACACTTCCCATAGAGTATATGATTTTCAACTAAATGCAATTTTTATTACTTTTTTTTTTCTCTTTTATTTAGTATGTGTCCAAAAATAAGAGAGAGTTGATTTTTTTTTTTTTTTTGATAAAAAAAGAGAGTTGATAAACAAACGAAAGTAACCTTATTT
Organism: Bocquillonia castaneifolia; assembly: GCA_948193215.1. NCBI lineage: Eukaryota > Viridiplantae > Streptophyta > Magnoliopsida > Malpighiales > Euphorbiaceae > Bocquillonia > Bocquillonia castaneifolia. The sequence continues at coordinate 14,274 of CANYLF010913421.1, read as the reverse complement.
ATCTAAAAAGTTTTGAAATAATGACGCAAAAGATTCATCTTCCTCGAAATTAGGGGGCAAGGGGGAATAAATTAAGGAAAATGTGGGTTTTTAGTTTTTACCTAGAGAATGGGATATTTCTAATTAACAATTTGTCAATTTGAACAGTTACTGTTATGGTAAGTTGTTGACCAATTTTCTAATTAGCCGAATGCCTTTGGACCATCAACTTGGAAAATTAATATAAGAATATTGCCACTCCACCCACACTCACACGGAAATTTCAAAAATAAGCTAGTTTAATGGGGGAAGGACAAAGTGCACGTGAAAGTTTTGTTAATATTGGATATAAACATTTTGATTAACAAGTTGACACAAGAAGAAGAAGAAGAAGAAGAAGAATTATTCATTAAATTATTAATCTCCTATATATTTGTGTATATAAATGTAACAACAGGATCTAAAGTTGGACCACATATAAAATGCAATACAACGTAGATTTTTTTGGATGTTCTTGAAAATTAAGATCAATCTATGGGTCCTCGATCCTTAGTCATCTGAATTTCTGGTATAGATGCTTCTACGAAATGCTCAACTTTTGGTATTATTTGGTGGCTGCTAGTTGCTATCTTTAATTTAATTAAGAAAATTACTTATCAAAAAAAATTTAATTAAGCAAATTTAATTAATTAAACTAATCATTTTTAATTTAGATTTAATTACCAAGCAACATTAGATATAGACATCTTCACGCTCATCCTCGAGTAATATTTGATCAGTGATTTTTCTTTTACAAAGGTGAAATGAAAGGGATTCGATGTTCAAGAAACATTAATTTGAGGACTATTTAATTAATTTTTTCCCCTTTGTCTTCATAGCAAGTTGCATGCCCCGGTTTAGAACTTGTGGGCGCAGTGGGAGATGAATCCCTCTTCCGCCCGCCACCTATTTCTGTTATTTTCCCAGCAAGTTGGCAAGTGTCCTCTTCCTCTTTGCATCCATTCAAATAGACCAAACTTATATTTCTCCTTTAATTTCCATGCAAGTATTTCATCTTGACACGAATCACTCATTTAATCTCAAAAGGCCCAAGAGGTCCATTTTATGCTAGGCTCATGATAGTCCATTATATGTCTTGACACCTTAAATCCTAAGTCCATAGGGACTCTTTCATCTCAAGGGGGGTTCCTAATCCTATGGGGACTCTGAATCACTACAGCAAAGGAGGACTCCTAAGCCTATTATGACAAGGATTCCTGGGCTCAAGAGGATTGTTCCTACCACTATATAAACCCCTGCCATCTAGGGTATCAGGTATCATTCTCTCATTCTAATACATTCATAGCTCTCAAGAGAATATCTCTAACTTGAGCATCGAAGTCAGACCCCGGGGACCACTCCAAGTCTTTCTTTTTGTGCAGGTTAGGCTAACTCCAGTGATTAGACAATCTCATGGGAACCTCAAGCTAGGCTTTATTCTTGGAAAAACGTCCTGAACGTTTCATTGGTGCGATGAGCGTGAACTGTTTTTAATTCAAAAATAGTCCATCATGACGAATAACGACCCCCCCCCCCTACGGCTTATCTCCTAGCTTCTTTAGCTCAGGAAGACTTCCGGCGTGGATGCCACAACCACCCAGAACTACTCAAGAAACTCTCTCCACTCAACAACCACCTAGGATTTTAGTTCACACTTCTAATCAAACTCCTCGACATACTTTAACTCTTGGATTCCAGACTCCTCAAACTCCAAGATTTTCGCCAATACCATCGGGAACTCCTTCCATCACACCAAATCTACTAGCAACCTCCATGCCACTACTGGTTACCCCAGCTCCATTAAGGCCTCCTGGAACAGATTTCAATGTTCCTTATTTACCCCCTCCACATGTTTATCACTCAGCTCCTACCTTCATTCCAAATCAAAGAATTCTCATTCCCCAACCAAATAATGATATTCCTCCTCCGCCGGGAGTGCAAGCTCAAACTAATATGGCCATACTTTAAGGGAACCATGAATATGTTCCCCAATTCATTCCCCATCCTGCACCTCAAGGAGATAATTTTGATGGTGAAAGGAAGGAAGGGGGGAATGACCTGGATGATGCATCCTCCCATCCTACTAACACAAGGGGAAGGGAAGGAAGTAGCATGATTAGTGCAGCTGATGTAGCCAGAATTTTGGATGAAGCATGTCAAAAGTTTGATGACAAAATTCAGGATATTAAAGGCTGGATAGAAACAAGGGATAAACAACCCAAAAAGAAAACTAAAAAGAAAATGCAGAAAGTTGCCCCCTCTGTCCTTGAGATCAAGGAGAAAGCGCCTAAGAGGGGAAACGAGCAAATAGAAAGAGAAATCGCACATAGGGTAGAGCAAGAGGAGGATGAAAAGGAAAAAAATAGAAAAACAAGTCAGAGAAGTCATTGGTAAGATGGGCATGCAAGATTTTAATCCTGAGTTCAATTTAAAGAACGAGTCGCCCTTTGCTTAACATATTCTAGATAAACCTCTACCCAAAGGATTTAAGTTCCCCACACTAGACGTTTATTCTGGAAGGTCTGATCCTGCAAGCCACGTCTACAAATTCTAGACATCTATGAGTGTCCAAACTAATGAGGACTACATATGATGCAAATTCTTCCCCACCACCTTATAGGGGAACGCCGCTGATTGGTACAAAACACTACCCCCTCACTCTATACACTCCTTCAGACAGCTTGCCACTGCTTTTAGGCAGAGATTCGCAGCTTCCATCCAACAGAGAAAGGTGTCAGCAGACCTATTCTCAATCCAACAAAGGGACGGCGAACCCTTAAGGAAATATATAAAGTGGTTCAACAATGAGATCACCAAAATCGAAGATCTGAATTAAGGAGTAGCTTGCTCTGCTATGCTCCATGGTATAACAAACAAAGAATTTAGGAGAGAACTACTAGCCAAGGCTCCTAATAATGTAGAAGCCTTAATGGCACTCGCCAACACAGCCATAAGAGTGGATGATGGTCAGCATTATTTAAAGAAAATGAAGGAATATAAGAGAGAGCTTTCCCCAAGGGGAGACATGCGATCCCCAAAAAGGAGCAAAAACTCTGGAGGTAATAATGGGTCTAAGAGTTTCAATCTCTCCAAATACACACCCCTTAATACATCTAGGGAACGAATCCTCATGCACATCAAAGATAATGGAGAAAAGATAGAATGGCCAATGAGGATGAGCTCATACACTATTGAGAGAAAGTCCTTATTCTTCACTAACTTAGACTACAATAAAATTCTACCAACCAATTAATTCTTCACTTAAACTTATACTACAATTAGCTCCTTTAACTTTCTTACAATTCGGTCCTTATTCTAACCTAACTTTCATAAACTTTACTACGCATAATACTCTTCTACCACATTATATTATACAATGTATCACACGTAATTATGATGCAAATTACATGATTAATGATATGTTAATGCATGTTAATTTTTTTTAATTTAAAATACGGCTGTGACAAAGGAGAAACCTTTTAAAATGACAAAAATTCCCTTGAATTCTACATTTTTAGTTTTTACTACCAAACACACGAATTCATTTGCAAATGAATTCTACATGGAATTCATTTCTAATGAATTCTATTATTTGATGGGAATTGAACCAAATAAAGCCGAGGGGAATTCTTATTACCTACACTGAATGTATACACCATAGTTATTGACATGTGTATTTTATATTTAAAAGTTTGTGCTTTACATTAATGACTCGTTTGATCCATGAGATTGACTAACTAGGTCATAAAATTAGCTTGTAATCCTTTGTTTGGTTCATAAATTATATTTAATCTTAGGGTTTAGTAATTCCATGAAAGAATGATTAATTAATACCACCTCCTTCATGTCTTTAGTTAATCCTTCTTTCATTGAATTATTAAACATAAAACTCATATCTTATTTTTCCAAAATAATCTTATTTTTTAATTTAGTTTTAAAAATGACTTTCCTTATTTAATTTATTTCTTAATATTAGTATAAATTGTGAAACAAAATAAATATCATTCCTTCTTTAATTTAATTTAAGTGATTTTATTATTTTATCAATACATTACTTTGTTAAAGTATTCTATCAAATAAGGAATTGTACTAGGATTACTTAATAATATTGAGGATTGTTATTTTTTTACAAAAAAGGTATAGAATTATTAATCACATTCCTTTTAATCATAGCTTTACATTTATTCTTAGAATGAATAATTTGCAAATCCAACGAACACTAATTGTTAGTTTTTTTTATGGTAGGGTTAGTTATATACACTTGGAATGAATAATTGACATATATATCTCTTGATGTATATCCTAAAAATAGGTAAGAAATTTCTTATTTATCAAAAAAGTTAAGTTCTTGACATAACTAAATAAAGAAAAGATGTTGTCAACTTTTTATTAAAAAAAATTCTACGTCAATTTTTCTAGTCTATTATACATATATAAAATGGACAAATTAAAGTTATGAATGTATTTTTCAAAGGAAAAATCAATTTAAGTACAATAAATTCTCCTTCAACATTAATATAAGAAGTTATTAATAATAAAAAATCGATCTTACTAAAGAAAATTTAACCGGCACTTTTTAATGTTTAATTCTAGTTTCGCCAGCTTAGTGGTGGAGATATATATAATCAACATAAATTTTAGGTTTGAATTCCCCTCCTATAACTAAAAAAAAAGTTCTTGTCTTATTGTGATATAAAACCATTCGTTGATTGATTTTGGATGAACATATTTGAAGAGATTGTGTTGTTCATTGATTTTTTATGAAGATTTTTAAGGAATATTGAGAAAGTTTAAGATATGCACAAGTTAAAGAAGAAAGAAGAAATAAATATCTTTAAAAAATCAACAGTAATTAGCAACAGTAAAAAAATAAATAGAAGTTTATGAGGTTTGGAATTTTTACTAGGAAATTCGGGTTAATGTGTCATAAACGGGATGTATCGAGATATGGATATAACATATAAATGCTCCATCCGAACACAACGCATTTAACTAATATATCATATCAACAATCTCAACACTAACCAAGACATATTTATTAAGTGGATTACACGGTCATCCAGTGTAATCCATTCACATAGGTTATACCGTATTAAAATGTATGGTATTCTTATATTATACATTTAACATGTTTTAATATGATTAACTATTAAATTTTTAAAAATTATCAAAATTAGTATATAATTACAAAAATTATTAATACAAATTAAATATATGTGCTTTTATAATTATTTAATTGGTATAGTTAAAATTTCAATGTATATTAATGAGTTAAATTTATTCATTCTAATTATATATAAATGTTTAAACATGTTATTAAAGGGTTAGATAGGTAAATCCATTTAAATCTAGTTTTCATGCTAAAAATGAGTTGATTCGATCCTGTTCAGCTTCAATCTGAATCCGCTTAATTTTTTGTAAATCATTTACACGGATGGTGTCAAAAATTGCCAACCCTAGACATATGTGTAAAACCTCCCTAATTATTAAGCACTAGTGCCGTAGACATTCGCAAAAATTTTGATGTAATTCTTGGATGATTGTTTTTTTTCTACCTCTCAGTTTTTCAAGATCGAAAGCGTTAGCCACTTCTTCTAGTAATAAAATTTCCACCTTAAAAAAAAAAAAAAATCCCCTCCCTAGAGACTATCCATGATGATTGATGAAGGGGGCGTTGGGTGGTATGCAATATGGCCTAGTTGGTAAAATTCAGTCAGTGTTGAAATTACAATGGAAAGTCAGATTTCGGTTTGCCTTTGTGGCTAATACATGTGCAACTGCAAACTGGTTATTAGCGGAATGTGCAATGTCAAATGGATGTTGGCATTCATTGCCACCAAAATCTACAAATCTACAATCTTTGTTAGATAAAAGATATTAAGGGACTGGTATGCTGTCTAATCGCCATCTGTTTTCCATTTCATAATAAAATAAATAAATATTATATTAATTGTTTTAATTTAATATTATATTAATTAAAGAATAAATTTTAAAATAACAATTTTCATATAATCAATCATTAAAAAATGCTCAAAATTACTGATTTTTTATATAAAAAATATTTTAATCATTCACCTATTTTGTACTCTTAAACTGAAATTAGTTCAAGAAATTTTTATCTTAAAATATAATTTTTTTTGATCATATTATATTTAAAAATGTATAATTAAAGAAAATCTAAATTTATTTAGTAAATTCAATTAATAAATAAGTAACTTAACCAAACTTAGCATATATGAAAATAATTGCCATCTCAAATATAAATCAATAATTAATCACATGCAAGGTACTCAAAATAATAATAATAATAATAATAATAATAATAATAATAATAATAATAATATTATTATTATTATTATTATTATTATTATTATTATTATTATTATGCAAATTGACATCTAAAAATATTTTTAGTATAAATATAAATGCATATAAACTCAAATGACAAATACATTTATTAGTATATTATAATAAAATATATTTAGACACTAATTTGGATTTTTTTTTTAATATTAGAGTGTCATATTTTATTGTTACTATAAGTTATTACTTTTAATTTAATATAAAATAATAAAAAATGATTAAAATTGTATTATTAGGAGGCAATTAGTATAGCAAAAATAAAATATAAGATGTAAATATATGATATATAAAATTAAGGGGCAAACTAGTTAATAAGCTATATCTCAGAGGTCATCGTACTTTACCATAAAAGTTAACAAAACTTTCATTTTAATAAAATAGGACTCATTAGCGTATAATATATACATTAATAACAACTAAAAAAATAATTGTCATAAAGAAAAAGACATTTTTTTGCTCATAGGTTAATTTTTTTCAATAATGATATTTAGTTGTTATCGAGACACAAGTCATACATTAATGAGTTTAATTTTATAAGAATATTAATTTTTGTTAACTTTTATAGAGGTTGAGGTATTTTCATATCATTTTTAAAATTTTAAAGGTCAAAATAAGATATTTTAAATTTTAGGAATTTAAGTGACATTTGCACTATAATTTAAAAGTCTATATGTAACTTTTGCCTTTTGTAAAATCAGATTTTATAAAATCGTGGGAATTTCATCCTACCACCAATCATGGATTATATTCATTCCTTTTTCTACTTTCTGTTGGAGTATCTAATCTCATATTAGAAATATGATAAGAGTTGATACAATATATTAGATCATAGCATAAACTAATTGATATACTCACTCTATGTTTGACCTAACACTCTAGAGACCATGGATTTCTACACTTTTCATTGGATTTATTAGGACTTACCAGTTACCACTACAAAAACATACGCAAAAAAGCCACGATTTTACCTTTTACACGATTTTACCTTTTACAAAAGTCAAAAAATCACTTTTCCGTTTGTGGACCAAATCCGATAACAACACAAAAAGAATTCACGGTTACGTTTTCAGATTCTGTCATCTGCCATCTCAGCCGCACGCAGAAGATAATCAATCTCCATCACCAAAATCAACGGTTGGGATCTCGTAGAAGCCCTGAGCTCATACTGACAAATGTATGGATCAGAGGCAGCCAATTGTGTTTCTGTCTGCACAGAAAAACATTAACATAAACAACAAAAAAAGCTCAATAGTAACACCACACTACACAACACAAAAAGGACTTGAAATCAAAAGCTCCTGAAACTCCAACCTTCACAACTCTCGATCTCTCCGCCTCCTCAAAACCTCCCAAAACGCCACCGTTTCGTCTAATCCTCACTATAACAAACTACCCTTTTGCTTCTTCTCTTCAAAAGTTGTGTTTTTAAAAAAAAAAAATCAACAAAAAGCTGCATTCTTTGATCTCTGACTTTTAATAATAACTATAAAAATTGAATCTTTTTAAGTTATTTGTTAAAGATTTTGAATTGGGTGGTCCAAAATATGAGTGCATATATAGTTGGAGTTCTTGTTCCTCTTGTAGTCACCCTTCTGTTCCGTAACTCGAAGCATAACAATGCTAAGAAGCGTGGCTTGCCTGCTGATGTTGGTGGGGAGGTTGGTTATGCAATAAGGAATGCTGGGTTTGAAAAACCCTTAGAAACTGCATGGGAAGGCGTGTCAACTCTTTCTCAGTTGTTTGAGTTTGCCTGTTTTAGATATAGTGATAGACTGTTGCTTGGAACTAGGACACTGATTTCTAGAGAAACTGAAGTTAGTGAAGATGGAAGGACTTTTGAGAAACTTCATCTGGGAGAGTATGAATGGTTGAATTATGGTCAAGTGTTTGATAAAGTTTCCAACTTTGCTTCTGGGTTGTCTTCTATTGGTCATTTAAGGACTGAACGTGTGGCTATTTTTGCTGATACCAGAGCTGAATGGTTCATTGCTTTGCAGGTTTGTATCCTTTTTTTTTTTTTTTTTTGTGTTTATGCCCCTTTTGCAATTCATGAGTTTAGTTATATTTTCGACGTTTCTTTGTTTCAGGGTTGCTTTAGGAGGAATCTTACTGTGGTTACTATCTATGCATCTTTGGGAGAAGAGGCTCTGTGTCACTCATTAAATGAGGTAACTTATTCCTTTCTCTACTTGTCTCTCCGGCTCACAATGGTTGTGTGTCGAATGGACTTATAGATACTTGAATTTTCTTCCTTTATCTAGAATTTTATTATTGTCAATCTAATACTTGAGAGAAGCAATTGTTTATGCAGTATCTGTAACATTCAGACAATTCTAAATTGTTTAGAGTTGTGTAATTTCGGAACTTAGCTTTATTACTTGAGATTGGAGCATTGTTCAAATGCAGAACTAGCTTTCTGGTACTTCTGATTGTCTACTAGGGATTGATATGTGGTTATTCTACTGATTTTGACACTCAGAAATCCATTCCCTTATCTATGCTTTCCTGAATAAGGGGAAGATATGAATATTGATCTCTGCTTCATAGTCTGTAGGTTGGTTTATGTCAAAATTAGTTTGGTGATAACTAATATCGGGGCTTTTCATACTCCAATTTTGTAACATTGGTAGTTTCCATGGGCTGATGTACTTGCTGTTTGGAACATATAATTGGATGGATATAGTGCCAGTTTTTAATGTTAGAACAATTATTTTACCTCATTTAAAGTGACATGGTTTAAATAACAACGGGACATGTTTTTCTCTCCAGACTGAGGTTACAACTGTGATATGTGGGAACAAGGAACTGAAGAAACTTGTGGAAATCAGTGGACAACTCGACACAGTCAAACGTCTGATATGCATGGATGATGAAATTCCATTTAGCGCATCATCCTTGGAGCAGAGTGGTCGCTGGAAAGTCATTTCACTTTCTAATGTTGAGAAACTTGGGCGAGCAAATTCTGTTGATGCTGATTTACCTCTATCAAATGATATTGCTGTAATAATGTATACAAGTGGGAGTACTGGCCTGCCTAAGGTTTGGTTATGTGTTACATATGTACCTCGTTTTAAGCTTTAACTTGATTGTCTTTCGTCTTGTCTATTGCAAAATATGTAGAACCTAATAAATATTTGCAAAGTTTTTATGTCAACTGTATGCAGGGTGTAATGATGACACATGGTAATGTCCTAGCTGTAGCTTCGTCAGTCAGGACAATTGTTCCTGGCCTAGAAGGCAATGATGTTTATCTAGCATATCTACCATTGGCTCATATACTTGAATTAGTTGCTGAGGTATGGAGATTTATATGTTAGTTTACACAACCGTTATCACTTCGTGTCTGTTTCTTTCCCTTGCATGTTGGAATGCCAGCTTGCACATTGGGATGAATATTTCAGTATTCATAATTTCCATCCAGCGTGTTGTATCATATTTCACTATTCATGTTGCAGCATATCGTAGCAGGTGTTGGAAGTGCTATAGGATATGGAACTCCTTTGACACTTACTGATACATCGAACAAGATCAAAAGGGGAACAAAGGGGGATGCCACTGCCTTGAGGCCTACTGTCATGGCAGCTGTCCCAGCAATACTTGATCGTGTTCGAGATAGTGTGCGCAAGAAGGTTAGGAAATTTTAGCGTGCTTTCCCTCTTTCACGTACTACAAAAAGATATGCCTGTGCAGACATGTTACTGCAAACCACGTACAGGCATGCATAGATAAATCTGTTTTAAGTACATATATTCTGCAATAACTTGGTCATTGAATTTTCTGAACACTTCAGGTGGACACGAAGGGTGGCCTAAGTAAGATACTGTTTGACTTGGCATATTCTCGTCGATTATCTGCAGTGAATGGTAGCTGGTTTGGAGCTTGGGGCCTAGAAATGCTTTTATGGAACTTCCTTGTGTTTAGGAGGGTTCGGGCAGTTTTGGGAGGTCGGGTCCGCTTTTTACTGTCTGGAGGTGCTCCACTTTCTGCTGACACTCAAAGATTCATCAACATTTGCCTTGGGTTAGTATGATCTTATTCAATTTTCACTAATGTCTACATATAATGATTGACGACCGTTGATCTTTAGACAGAATACTATCTTGCTAATATCTGAAAGCATTATTTTCATTCCTGATTATTATTCAGGTAAAACAAACATAGGGATCTTAAAGATGCAGTAGAATTATAAACCATAGCTAAAGTATTGACACATCCTATCCTTTCAAACTTGTGATTTTGTTAAATGCTTGATAATGACAACCTTTGAATTTTCTTTTATTTCCAAATTTTCATAGGAAAGCTATTTTGATCAGAGAAGTCCTGTCTCACATACACTAGAAGCTGAGAAAAGAACAAAGCAAAAATTAGAATTGAAGAGAATTCCTCTTGACATTAAAGAAAACTTATTGGAAAACTGGACTCAAGTGCTGTGATGCCCTATATTTGAATGTTTCAGATCTACGTGGAAAATAAATATACAGATTCTTAAATGCTTGCAGAATGGTCATTGCAAAATTGATGCACAATTTTAGATGAAACAGATACTAAAAAAATTCAGAAAGGTTTAAAGATTCTGTATTCACTTTCAAATTAGAAAAAAAAAAGAACTATGTATACATGGACGTATAAAAGTATCCTGATCTTTTGGCATGATTGATGCAACAAAGTTCTGTTTTTCCTTGCTTGTCTTCCAGTTTACACTTGCTTCATCATTTCTATTTTCTGCCTCCGAGTAGTGATTAACATCTTTATACAGGGCTCCAATAGGTCAAGGGTATGGTCTTACTGAAACTGCTGCTGGTGGTGCCTTTACTGAGTTTGATGATTCATCTGTTGGTCGAGTTGGTAATCCACTTCCATGTACATATGTCAAGGTGAGAAACAATTAGAATCTGTAAGCTCTGTCTTTGACTTGACAATCATACCATCCTATATTCCAAGTTGTGAATAACAATATATGTTCAAGGAAATATATTTTGTTTTTATGGTAGACAGTAGACACTTCACCTTTCCATTTTCTCTCTCTCTTTTTTCCATGAAAAAATTGGGTCAGAAGTTTTTATTCCCTATCCACAGTTCTTTTTTTATTTTTTAAACTCATGCAGCCTTTAGTTTTTCCTTTCTTTTTTTCTTTTCTGTTTGTTTTAAATCATTCTTTGAGTTCAAATTCTTCATTCCTGTCCTTTTGATGCGGATGCGTAAGCCTAAGATGATGCGGTTATATTAATATGGTGAATGCATATCCTGGAAAAGGGTTAGCATTTTTTACTAGTAGCTGAGAATTGAGATAGAGGAGTGCATAGCCTAGAGTAGCATTAGTGATATCTGCTGGCTATTGAGAAAGGTTAGAAACCTTGCCCAACCATCTCCCTTCCTCTCCTCTCCCTCTCCTCTCCTATGACTAACCAATTCTCCCTCTTTTCCCAACCTTAACACCCATGGATTATGACTCATACATAACTGACCATCTTGATGAAGTCTTGTATTATAATATTGTCAGTATAGGATTTTCCCTATATTATTGATATGATTGTCTCAGGTTACGGTTAATGCAATAACGGGATGAACTTATATTGATTATTACCCTATGTTTTTGTTTCTCAGTTAATTGATTGGTCTGAAGGTGGATATTTAATTAGTGATTCACCAATGCCTCGTGGGGAAATAGTTATTGGTGGTCCTAGTGTCACTGTTGGCTATTTCAAGAATGAAGAGAAAACGAAGGAAGTATACAAGGTAAAAATTCAAAGATTTCACGGCCAGTGTTTTATTTTTGAAGCCTCATGTGAAGCAAAATGTGAATTAATGGGTGTCAATTATGTCTCCTTTTTTCCCTTTGTGAACAGGTAGATGAGAAGGGAGTTAAGTGGTTCTACACTGGAGACATAGGGCGATTTCATCCTGATGGTTGCCTTGAGATAATTGACCGTAAAAAGGACATAGTCAAGCTTCAGCATGGAGAATACGTCTCTTTAGGAAAGGTATGAAGTTTTCATGGTAAAATGCATTTTTTTTTTCTCTCTCCTTGGTAAATTGCAATGCTTTCCGTGCAGGTTGAGGCTGCTCTTATTGTGAGCCCTTATGTTGACAACTTGATGCTGCATGCTGATCCATTTCACAGTTGCTGTGTAGCCCTTGTGGTGGCTTCACAACCTGCAGTGGAAGAATGGGCTTCCAAACAGGGAATTGCTTACACTGATTTTGCAGAATTATGTGAGAAAAATGAAATAAAAAAGGAAGTACAAGCATCACTTCTCAAGGTACGCTTCTCTAATCTGCCTGATGTGATTATATTCATTAGAGTCTACATTTTTTGGTAGCTTATCCTACTTCATTACCCTTATGCGCAGGAAGCTAAAAAAGCGCGATTGGACAAGTTTGAAATCCCGGCAAAGATCAAATTGCTTTCTGATCCATGGACACCTGAATCCGGCCTTGTCACCGCAGCTATGAAGATCAAGAGAGAGTCCCTGAGAAAGGCTTTCTCTGAAGAACTCTCCAAGTTATATCAATCATAAGTCTTCGATAAGATATACTTTTGCTCTGTAATTGTTCAGAATTTCTAGAAAAAACAATGGTATCCTTGTTTCCCTATAAATTTTCCCCTACTGAGCCACAGATTTTTTTTTCTTTGTTAATTATTGAACTGGTTGTCGAAGCCCTTCAAAATAAATGCTGATTCACCTAAACTAACTTGTAGAAATAGTGGAAGCAGGTCGAATTCCAAGAGAACTATGGAATCAATTTCTCAAAGTTTAAAATAAAATATAAAATAAAAGGGAGTTTTTGAATTATTGAACTAAACTTAAAATTAAATTAACAAGAAATTAATGAAAGCTAAATATTCAAATTAATAAATATCAATCTTACCAAATTTCCAATCCAATGGCATAAATTCCATCCAATTGCAATTTTGATCATAGGTAAAAATATTAATTACTCAATCCGAGAACTTAGTCTACTTAATCGGAAAAGCTGATAGACTCAAACAATCGCTCAAATCAAATCTTACTATTAATTTAACTGGGCATCATCGTTCCATATCAAATTAAATGATAGCATTAAGAATAGTGAGAATGACTACAACAAAATCAATTAATTCAGATTATTTCAATTCAATCAACTTTGTATCTTTATTTCCCTAGAGCCTATCATGTAAGCTATGTAATTGGGGCCCTCAATATACACACACATGAGCCAACTCTTTGCTACTCAATTCAATCATTCATGACAATTACGGATCACAAACTCATGACTAGTGATAGAAAAATAAATATTGAATTAAGGCGTCAATTTAATCAATATAAATAATTCATAGAAAATAATAAAAAGAAAATAAAGATTACTTGGATTGAAGAAATTCTTGATTAAGCACAAGCCTCAGAAAATCAAATTGAATTAATTCACCCTTCAATTAGAAATAAAAACCTAGTCACTCATGATGGAATAAAAATCAAAAAGAGTTGTATGGAGAAGGGAAGAAAATTGCACCACCACCCTTGAAGGAGAAGAAGACGCGCGTGAAGAGAGGGGGAGGAAGAATATTGTGTAGGAAATAAAAATAATAGGGGAAGAGAGAGTGTTTCCTACACTAATTAATCTCCTTATATATGGAGTAAAACCTAATGACTAAAGGATATTTCCTAATAGGAATAAAAGACTTCCTAATAAAGTCATAAACTAATAAGGAAAACTAAAATAAAAGGAAACCTAAAATAATATCTAAAACAAGATAGGAAAACAAACTTTCCTTATCTTACACTCCTAAAATAAAGGGAATAATAAAAATAAGTCCGGAATTAATTAATCTCTTTAAAAATCAAAATTCTCCATCTCTAGCATAGGAAGGCTGCAGCATATAAGGCGTGACCACGACCAGTCCAAAGTAGCCTT
>CANYLF010913039.1:0-16366 GCA_948193215.1 Bocquillonia castaneifolia | reverse complement strand
TGAAATGAGTTTCTACTATTTTATTATACTTATTACCGGGTTTTATTTATTATAAATGTCCGATTAATTATTTAATGTTTAGTTCTAGGTGGTTAACCATAAATTAAATAGGGTTCAGGAAATCTTACCGATCAACTGACTGATCCGGAGAGGACTTATCAATCGACCTTGAAGCCTCGGAAGAGTTTGAGCATCCATGCCATTGGTTGACATTTTGTGCATGGTCTGCGTGGACGTCCGGCCGGACCTTTGATAATGGTTAGGTCAGATCTTCATCTGGGCCAAGCCCAAGTTCTTTAAAAATAACCAAAGCAGGTGGGACATCCAGTTGAACCTTGATCATCCGATCGGATGACCAAAGGTTCGGCCGGATGAGTCTCTTGGGCTCGTGATGGTCTGGCCGAACCTGTAACCTGATGCTGGATGGAATTTCTCTGGGTTTTTACCTGTTTATTACATGCCTTCTGAATATAATACACAAGAGATACAAATAGAACCTCCTAAGGCTTAAGGAGACTCCAAGTCTTGGGTATGATAAGTTGTTACAAATAAAGTATATTAAGGATCCAGAGACAGGTTTGGATCCATTTTTATTTGGTTGAGCCTCAAAGCTACATTTCCTTCCTTTTCAATGCATCACCTTAGCCTCAGGAGTCCATGCATGTAAGCAACACAAGAAAAGCTTAGTTAGGTGTGAGCATGCAAAGTTACGCTAACTTAAAACATCAGGATATCAATGGAATGATACAACCAAAACCTTGTTTTTATGATGTATGGATGCTAGAATGATCCTTATAATCGTTATACTCTTAGTTTGTTACCGTTTTGTTGAATCATCGGAGAACCGGAGACGATGAAGCTGCGCTCCCTCTTCTCTCCTTTTCCTCCTGCTGAAGGATGTTTGCTTGGTATCAAAGTAATGTGTCTGTGTAAGTGATAACAAGTGCCTCCCCCCTTTGCAAGGTGTTGATGCAAGGTTTATATAGCGCAGAGTAGTAGGAGCAAGTAAGCCTACTGCTGTATTGTCAAATCACCGCTCTACAGTGAATAATCATGATTACCCCTACGAGCCTAGGGCAAAGATCCGGCCGAATGAATGCAAAGGTCCGGCTGGACCTTCACTTGACATGTCTTGGGCCCTTTCTTTTTAAGGGCTTTTGGGCCTAGCCAAGTTCATCTAATGACCTTTGGTGTTTAGGGCACTATCTTTGCCGTTTAATTGCATAGGATAAATCTTATAAATAGATAGTTTACTCCAAAGTCCTTCGGTTTAGCCCTAAAGATCTAGTATCCCAAAATTCAGTGTCTACACCTAGCTTTGGTCTTCTTGAGACTTTCTAGGTCTCTTTCCTAATCCAATATTTTATTCTTACAATCCACATTTTCTTGGCTTTCCTAGCCATTTTAATCAGCATATTGTTCCAACCCTTTTCTAGCCAATGCTTTTAGCTTCCACAGACCATTTATTTGGTCTTCCTAGCCTCCTTTGCAAAATGTAAAATAGTGCACCAACAATATGTTACTGTTATTAAGAGTACGGTGTTAATTTTAAGATATTATAATTTATAATATCAATATTTTAACATATAATAAAAGATTAATAATGTGTTTTTTTGAGAGGAGATTAATAATGTGTTTTGGTTCAAAATAAAAAAACAATAAGATTATTTATGAGTCATAATAAACGTATTAAGTTGAAAAAAGTAAATTGCTTTTTATTATTAGATTAGTGATTGAACTAGTTAGACTAATTGAATCGAGAATCAATTGACAATCCAGTTAATTTTTTTAATCTAATTTTAATAACTCTGAACTATTTATAGATTAGATATGAAGTTATATATTTTAAATTAAAAGGAACGTATTAAAAACTTAAAACTAAAATAAGTCCTACATATGTGATAGTGGTCATCTTAAAGTGATAAAAATTTAATCTTTACTTGTTTATCAGTTATCTTAAAAATCTCAAATGCAGTAGTAGAACAACATTAGATTATCATGATAATGTTAATCCAATCCAAAAACCAGAGTGAATAAATAATAGTAGGATAATAGTATTAATCAGAAAATAAATAAATAAATAATCAGACGGTCAAAATTAATAAAAGAATAAAAAATAAAATAAAGAGGAGGAGATCAAGTGATGAAGAAAAACATAAAGGGTCCACTAGATCAAATGGTCCCTACGAAGATGAAGAAGACAAAAACAAACATACTACTAAATGTTGGAGAGACTATTGGTCAATAATATGGAAAACAAAATCACTTTCCTAGGTGACTGACGCCGCGTAAATCCACTCGCTCGCATCGCATGAAATAAAAACTTTTCCAAAATTTGCATGCAAATGCTTTTATAGGCCATTTGCTTAGTCCCCAGTTTTACTCACACTCCCCTCCCCTCCCCTTTCAGATTTTTATATTTCTTCCTCTTCTCCTCTTCAATCTCATCACCTCCATCTCTCTCCCTGTCTGTCAAGTTTATTTCCATTTTTATACATTATAAATACTAATTAATTAATTAATACTTTTTTTTTTACTAAATATTCCCCTTATTTTTTCTCTTACTATTAAGTTCCCTTCTCTAACCAAACTAATTAAAACCCTTTTACATTACAAAAACCCAAACCCCCTTCAAACTTCAAACTCTTCCTTCACCCCTTTCCTTTATATTTTTACCATTTTTATTTTATTTTTTTGTCTAAACCCTTCTCTTTTCTTTCATAAAATTATGGCTAAAGAAGAGATTAATAACTCTCCGTTTCTACCGAAAACGGTACCGTTTGATTCTCACTCATTGCCACCACCATCATCGACACCCTCCCTCCGCCACCTTGATCAACACCATCTCTTGCCACCACAAACCCCTTACTATAATCACGACTCCATTGAATCCTTACTTTCTGGTCTCAGCATTTCTCAACAAAACGGCCACCACAATTCTCATCAGGGTTTTAATAACGAAGCCTTTGCAGTGTCAGATCGTTCATTTGTGGGTAGTCAGGCTTTTGTTGATCAAAACATGGGACAAAATCTTTATAACAACAAAAATAGTGTAAATTCTTTTGTGTCTGTTGGATTACAAGATTATTATAGCAACTACAGTGCTAGTGCCAGTCCTACTAGTAATATATGGGATAAATGTGTGTATGATTTATCAGGTCTATCTTCCTCAAACGTTAATGGAATTGGAATCTCAAGAGCTAGAGGAATTTCAGATGGTTCCCATGTTTCTTCTTTCACTCCTGTTGGTAGTGTTAGTGGTGTCTTGCATAATAGGAGGCCTTATTGGTTACAAGAGAATTACACTCCACCACCACAATCATATTTGCAGTATATTAATAATAATTATAATTATAATCAATTGAGGGGTGGGGGTAGTTCTAATTTGGAGCATATTGTTCCTTTGCCTTTGGATTATTTGGTGGGTAGGATTGTGTGGTTAGCTAAAGATCAAAATGGTTGTAAATTAGTACAAAAGACACTTGATAATCCAACACTAACACATGAGGAAATTGATTTGTTTCTTTTTGAGGTTCTTGTTTCTATACATGAATTGATGCCACACCCATTTGGGAATTATGTTGTACAAAAGCTTCTTCAGGTGTCTAGTGATGAACAGAGGACTATGATACTCTTAGCAATTACAACTGAATCACAACTTGTTACAATCTGTCTTAACATGCATGGGTATGTTTTTTGTTTCCTTTTTTTTTCTTTTTTTAAGTTTGCTTGGATTTTACATGCCAAATTAACTAGATAAATTTCATGTCTTTGCTTTTGTGGTTTCTGTTATGTACTGTTATATTGATTTGTTTATTGGTGCTTGATTGATAGAACTCGGGCTGTACAAAAACTTTTGGAAGTTATTGCCTCTAGACAACATGAGTCTATAATTGCTAGACGGCAAATCTCTATTGTTATGTCAGCTCTAAGCCTTGGTGCAGTGGATTTGGCTAAGGACATGAATGGCCAACATGTCATCAAATTTTGCTTGGACCATTTCTTGCCTGAAGACAATAAGGTGATGATCTTCATTTTTTTTAATCCCTCAGAAGTGAACTCAGTTTGTTTGGTGTTCTGTTCTTATATTTATAGCACACTGCCATTTGAATTAAGGTGTACATATATGTGACTACATTATTTTTACTATCCATTGTTTTTATCTTTATTATATCCAAATTTTTGTACCTTTTTCATTTCTCATAACATTCTTAAATGTAACTGGTAGTGCATCATGTGAGTTCATACATATGTTTGTTTGCACATTTTATTCTATTCCTTCGTTAGCCTCTGGTTTTTGCTTTGACCACTTGCCTTGACTAAATGCAATTGGTTGACTGCTTGCTCGAGAGCTGTAAGTTTTTTTTTTTTTTTTTAATTTTTGGTTCATCTCTTGAGCATATTTCAAAGTTTTCTGGTTTACCTATCTCTACATCACCCAAATTCTTTAGCATGTATTTATCCTGGCAAGCTATGATCTCTGGTGCTACTGTTGTTGCAGGCAGTTCTTTTGGCAGTTGGATAGTTAAGCATCGATAAAAGATGCACAAGGAATGTAGGACATAAGCCACAAATCTTCCTTTTTATGATGATTGAATGATGCAATCTGAAAAGTATATATAGGCCATTCTACATCATTTTTTCAATTAGGTTTGAAAATTTAGGTGTTTGTTTTGCATTGAATATCTTATAGGACTACATTTTACAAGGGGAAGACAGAAATATAGGCTGAGCAAACCTGGGGATATAAAATATTCTAGGTGATATAAGTGGAGGATTTTACATCTAACCTGGGGATGCTAACACTGAAGCATCACATTTTCAATCTCATATTCCTCTTCTTTGATATTGTAGAATGTTTGATTGACTTCTAAAGGAGTAAGCATGGTGCATAGCAGTATGGACTTTGGACCCTGTATGATCACAATAGAGCATCACCTGATTAGACAGACATTTTGTAGAATATCAAAGTAGCTGCTTAGTTGTTAAGCAAATAATTGTTTATGGTCTATGAGATAAAATTTTATCTATTCATCTAAAATTTGCACCTGCCCTTTATTTTGTCTAGAAGAGTTGGCTATCTGCTCATGTAACATTTATTGGCAAATTCAACTCTATCATCAATATTATTAGACATTTTGGCAAGCTTAAGTGTGCTAGATATCTCCTGAGCTTGGATACAACATCTTCGGGGATGGACATGTCATGAGTTCCAGCTATGTAGTCAGTTAAATGGGAAAAAATAGTAAAAGAATGGGTTTGGGGGATTAAAAATGTTTGAAATTCCAAATCATTTAGTTAGACAAACTTAACTCAGTTTACTGAGCTGAACTTTAGTTCTAGTTAAATTGTCAGAAGTGGGATTTGAACAAATCCCACGCCCTCTCACGAGGACCAGAACTTGAGTCTGGCGCCTTAGACCACTCGGCCATCCTGACCTTGTTGAGAAAAAAGGATAACAAAAAGTAGACGCCCTATAAAGTTTTATGGTTTCATCTTCTGATTCACTTTTGACATGGGGAATGTTTCTAGAACCTGAACCTGAGTCCTTACCTGCAAGTTGAATTTTGAATCCAAAGATTACTACAGTTCCATTGAATTGACTAGGTCCTAGATATTAGGCCAGATGAAAATGTCAAAATGCACAAGAAAAAGCTTGCAATAATTTGTCCATTTCTTTGTCACATAACACTGTCTGCTGTGTCAGTTAATTAGTTGATTGGTTTCTACAACCAGGCAATATGTTTTTGCTTTATAAGCTTTCCTAAGATGACTTTGCTTTCCACTAGTTCTCATATTTGCTTTGTCCAAATGGACATATCGTCTTAAAACATTGCTAATGGTGGTTTGTCTGTGGCAGTATCTTCTGAAAGTTGTGGCAGATAACTGTTATAGTATCGCAGTAGAGAAAGCCGGATGCTGTGTACTTCAGCATTGTATTGCTCGCTCTACAGGAGAAATGAGAGATCGTCTGGTGGCTAAGCTTTTAGAGGTTGCACCGTCTCTGTCACAAGATAAATATGGGTTTGTTTCAACCAAAACCTAATCATATTTTCTGTCACGACTGATGGAATCCGTAGTTAATAACATTTCTGTGCATTTTCTTTTCAGCAATTATGTAGTGCAGTATTTACTGGCAATGCCGAACCCACAAATCACAGCAAGTATTCTCAGACAACTTAAAGGGTCATTCGCATATCTTGCCTGTGATAAGTTTGGAAGTAATGTTGTTGAGAAGTGCTTGGAGCATTCAAAAGCAGAGCAATCTACTCGAATTATCTCAGAGTTGCTTGAGAGCTTGAATTTCTCAATGCTCCTAGTGGATCCTTATGGAAACTTTGTTATCCAGTCTGCACTAAAAGTATCCAAGGTTAGATAATTGGACTCTTCTTTTAAACGCGTATCTGTTTGTTAAGTGTACAGCTTCAAACTGGTTTAATTCAGAACTAGTAAAAGCTTATCCTAACTTGTTGGGAAGTCTCAGCCAAGTTGATCAACTTGTTTTTCTGGCAACTTAACTAGCTGCTTTGAGTGTAAAATTATTTGTTTTTATGTTCCCTAAAAATGGCAATTGACTTTAAAATGATTGTCAACCCAAGTTGAGAAATTTAGATTCATATCATTGGACTCTAGTCCTCTAGTTCATAGTACATGAATTTGTGCTTTCTGAGGAGTGAAGCCTATTGTATATTCTGATTTTCTCCATTGATGCTCACTGATCTTTGTTTAGCAGCACAAGGGAAGTCATGAGAGAAGAGATCATCAATTTTAGGATGGCTTGTAGTTCTTGGATTGATCTAGTGCTTGCTTAATCATTTCAAGAATAAATTCCTTATAATTAGAAAAAAAAATAAATCTTTTTTTCTTATATATATATATAACCTGATGAGGCTTTTGTTTTCTGAACTGTGGCCCTTTGTTTTGGAACAACTTCTGAACAGTGACTTTACCGCATGGCTTTTTGAGGTAGTAGAATATACAAGACAAGATTTATATTGGTCTTCTAATAATCTGTTGTGGCATATTTCTAAAGCAGGGACCAGTACTGAGAGCTTTGCTAGAACGGATTGGGCCAAACGTTTTAGCAATGCGAAACAATATTTATGGAAGAAAGATACTTGTCTACCTCCACAAAGAGAGGATGATGCTATCTATGTAGACATAAATGTATATTCTTTACTGAATAACTTCTGATCCAGAGATTTATTTCTCCAGCTGGGAACATATGATGTGATTTTGTTGTTTGCAATTAGGTGGGTGTTTAGTTATAGCTTTACCTTGTATGCTCGGGCTGCCCATTGAGGTCTTTGGTGTGTGTGTGTGTGTTTTTTTTTTAAGCTTGTCATTTGTAAGCTAGTAAAAGGGTTATGAAAAGATATATATAAGGGGAGTATACTAGAGAGTTGATGGATATATATACGTAAAAACTCACTCAAGTTCTCAATAGGAACTTGAGTGAATTTTTATGTCCAATTTAGGAGCAGTGTGAGGGACGATACATAATAATTACTTTGAAACTGTATATTGTGATATTATCCCACTCTTTATTTTATTTCATTTCATTTCATTTGCTACATGTCATGCAACAGCTTTTAATTTGTTTTTGGGGATTCGGGCCTTTGCATTACTTGTCAGGTCAGGCATATGGCTGTTAAACTAGTTGTTTAATGAAATATCAGCATTCGTTTTTTTTTTATTTTGGCTGATATCAATGCAACTTGTTGGAAATGAAGACGATCAATATAAAATGAAAGAAACTTCCGAAAGGAAAATGATGGATTTGGTCCACTAGGTACGGAGAATAGTTGGGCTATGATTAGGCTGGTTGGTGGTGTTCAGTGTGTAGTACGTAATGCCCGGTTACAGATTGAGTGTTAATAACAATAGGACATGTAAGAAACTCAAAAATTGTTTGTGAGATTGACCTTGCACTCCCATTTCACTCGCCTCGCCACTTTTGCATTCTTTTTCTCTCGTTATTAGGAGTTTCAATTCGTCAAGTTATCCTACAACTACCATGAGAATCACTTTTGTTGGTTACAAGAGTTTTGCAGTTTGAAATGTTTAATATGTATTCAGAAACCTGGATCTACGCTTATTTTCGACTTCTTTAAAATATTTCATCGCGTATTTACATTTAGTATATGTATCTGATATATGAAGTGAGATCCACACATGATTTTGAGATCCATATAAAATTTCATTGCTGATTCAAAAAAAAACAATGAATCCACACATGATAAGTTTTATTAATACTATATTAAATTTAATTCTATATGGAGTATTTTTATTATTATTAAGTAGTTGCTAAAGTAGTATTTCACTCTCTTTAGACCCAAGCTAATTAAGGTCCAAATTTTCAGGCTCTTAAAAACCTTATTACCCTCTTCAAGTGAATAGAAGACTCAAACTAAAAATCTCTACCCTTGATTAGAAGACATTTTATAATCTATACCAACCTTCATTGATCTATATGGAGTATTTTATCTCTAAAAGAATCTTTTTGATTTCTAAAACTAAACTAATAAAATAAAATAGTTAATAAAATTTCACTTACAGTGAAGGTGTAAATTATAGATTTATAAATAAATTGCATGGATTTTACACAATTCATCATCTATCAAAAATCTTAAAATTAAAGATTTTTAAAAACTCACATGAGAAGTGGGTTTTTGAGAAATCCTTCATTTTAACAAGGGAAGGATTGTTCTAATTTTTAAAAATTTCATAAATACCCTAAATTCCATGGATTTCTACTCTATACCAAACACTACTAAATTCATGCAATTTACAACTAACAAAAACGTAGGTTTCTAAAATCCATGTTTGGTATTAGGAAATGTGTAAAATCCACTGATTTTTATCAATTCAATCGTTTGGTAAATAAATTTTTTTGATGATGAATTTTACATAGTCCATAGATTTTGTTCAAATAACCTCATTTTGAAGTTTTTCTAAAATACCACATCCTACATGGGTTTTACAAAATCCATTAATTATTTACGATCAATGGATTGTTGAAAATACATGGATTTTAAGAACCATAATTTTGATAAAATACATGAAATTAAATTCTCTCAATCCAATCATTGACTAAGAATTTGGTCGCAATTTTTCTTTTTTGAAAAAAAATCTAGAAAGTGATTTTTTTTGATAATTGTTATTATTCCGGGTATTCGGAACCCCTTTTGAAACCCTGACTAATCTCAGTCCAGTGAGTTTCATTTGGAAGCACACTTTTCTCATGCGGCACTAAGAATCAAACTCTCGATTTTCAAGTGTATAGCCTGCAAACCTAAATGATTTTACTACTTGAACCACGCCCATGAGTTTAGAAAGCAATTTTAAAACATATTAATAGGTCTTTTCAAAATAGAAATACGTATTGATAGGTATTGATATCCATGTTTGTTACTAATACAAAACAAGCAAAGATGCGCGAAGAATGCAAACCAGATGTTTAGTTTTTCTGTACAAGACTCATATGTGGTTAGGTACAGAAGTTAGTTTTAAATTTCTCTCTTCAAATAGGAGAATTATAATTTTTTTATTCTTTTATTATTATTCTATTTGTTTCATTTAATTATGATAAGTTGATTAGTTTGTAAAAACAAATAAAATAAATAAAACTTGTAATCTTTAATTTGGGATAATTAGATGTTAAATCTCCTAATTATCTCTTAAAAACTTTAATTCCATTTTGTTTGGATAATTTCAGGGTTAAATCCCCTCTTAACAAAACTTTAATGCTGACAATTTGTTTTTCACTGAAAAAACTGTTGACAATTCGTTTCACTCTTCTTCGGTCTAAACTATAAAATTAAAATGCTCAAGCTCATTCAAGAAGTGTGAATAATTGAACGCATTTCAACACTTATAATATCCATTCTACCAACCTATCCGTTCATTTTTTGAATTTCAGGCTGTGTTATTTTTTCTCAAAAATAAAAACAATAATAAAAAAAAAGAAATAATTTGCTGAATGCCGACTAGTACTTTACTTCAGACATGACGCCATGTGTTGCTTTCTGATTGATTAGTTATTTAACTATTAACTAACCAATTGCTCTTCCTTCTTTCCTTCCTTCCTTCCTTTGCTACCAAAGTCCTTCTCCCTTTTTTTTCCATTTTTTTTTCTCTCTAGCTCTCCCTTGTATTTACACATTTTTAAAAAAAAAATCAATTACAGGGAGAGCTCCGTTGACCGTCGTCATTCCGCAATGTCTCCGCTATTCCGTACTCTTATCATCCTCTATTCTTTTCTAATTCCGCTGATCCTCCAATACGTCGTCGTTTTATCCTCTACCGATTCCGTCAACGACAACCGTCGTCCTATGATTATTCCTCTCCATCTCAATAATATCTCTTCTCACCGTAAATCCTTCACCGGAGACTATCACCGCCGCCAACTCCATGATTCTAATCTCCCTAAAGCTCATATGCGCCTCTACGACGATCTCCTAGCCAACGGGTATATTATTTTATTTATTTATGAGTATCATTATTACTTTATTTTTTTTAATTCCTCATTATTTGCAGTTACTATACGACACGTTTATTTATCGGTACTCCACCACAAGAATTCGCCCTTATTGTGGACACTGGCAGCACCGTAACATATGTTCCGTGTTCTACGTGTGAACAGTGCGGCAAGCATCAGGTATAATTAGTATTAGAATCATTAATTTGCTAATTTGATTGTTCAATTAGGATTTAGTTTCATTAAGAGGTGATAATGATGTTTGTTGTTTTATATATATGTATACAGGATCCGAGGTTTCAATTGGATGCTTCTAGTACTTACAAACCTTTGAAATGTAACCCTAGCTGTAACTGTGATGATGAAGGGAAGCAATGTACTTACGAGCGGCGCTATGCTGAGTTGAGTTCTAGTAGTGGTTTGCTTGCTGAGGATGTTCTCTCTTTCGGAAATGAGAGCGAGCTTAAGCCTCAGCGTGCTGTTTTCGGTTGTGAAACTGTTGAAACTGGTGATCTTTTTAGCCAGCGTGCTGATGGTATTATGGGGTTAGGTCGTGGTCCGCTTAGTGTTGTTGATCAGCTTGTTGAGAAAGAGGTTGTTGGTGATTCTTTCTCTTTATGTTATGGTGGAATGGATGTTGGAGGTGGTGCTATGGTTCTTGGTAGCATTTCTCCCCCTCATGATATGGTTTTTGCCCATTCGGATCCTTATCGCAGGTATGATGCTTTTTTTTAGCATTACTGATTGCCCATGGTTTTTTTTTTTTTTTACGTATCCATTTTAGTGCATCTCACACATTTACTGTAGTTTTTGGATGACAACAGTCCATATTATAATATTGAGCTAAAGGAACTGCATGTTGCTGGGAAAAGATTGAAGTTGAATCCAAGAGTCTTTGATGGAAAACATGGAACAGTTTTGGACAGTGGCACTACCTATGCCTACCTTCCAGAAGAAGCTTTTGTTGCATTTAAGGATGCTGTAAGATATTGTAGTTCTCAGTTTGATCTCCTCTTTCCTTTAGCTGGTTTCAGAAGTTAAATTTGTACTTAAAAGTTGTTTATTTGTTTATCACGCTTGGCTTTTTCTTTGTCTTGTATTCTTTTTATACTTGTTTTGAAACCCCATTTGATTGCTAGTTGTTATGATTAATAGAAACATTCATGAATCAAGTCATTTTTCTGGGTATTCTTTTTATACAACTGGGTTTGCAATTTTTGGTTAACTTGTTTGGTGCTGTTGATTGATGCTGATGTGCATGTGGCTGCATCAGGCAATGATTACAGCAGATTATAGAAGTTATTTTGATAATAATATTCTTGCGCTTCTGCTCTGGTGTAGTTTGTGCTGCATAAGTTCTTATTTCTGGGTCCATGACTTAGACCAGCTTTTTTTATGGTCTGTTACTAGAGATCTTATTGTATGCTGTCTTTATGTGTTGCTATCATCTTTGATGCAGATTATGAAGGAAATCAAATTCCTCAAACAGATCCATGGCCCCGATCCAAATTATAATGATCTCTGCTTTTCTGGCGCTGGAAGGTATTGCCTATGATAATTGCAAAAATTCTGGTGTTTATCTGCACATCTTAATATTTTCTCAGGATATAAATTTGATGTGCGTTCTCTTTTCCTTTTTCTTTTTTCTAAATGTTATTTAGGGATGTTTCCCAGCTATCAAAAATTTTTCCAGAGGTTAATATGGTCTTTGGCAATGGTCAAAAGTTGTCCCTATCTCCAGAGAACTATCTCTTCCGGGTAATTTGATTAGTTGTAGTCACATTTTTTTGACACCTCCTGTTCCTGCCCCTTTGGAGGCAGGGTATGGATCATTTACGTCATTTCAACTTAAATTTCTTCATTCTGGATCTTTATTTTTGACTGACATGTGTCCTTTTGATGTTTTGGTGTTGTCTTCTCTTTCTACATGGCATACTTTAAAGCATACAAAAGTTCGTGGTGCATACTGCTTGGGAATTTTCCAGAATGGGAAGGACCCAACCACACTCTTAGGAGGTATGAGATCATTTACCATATACCTGTCTCTTTCTTTCCCTTTATGAACTGCATGTCATAGCATTGGCAGTTATTTTGTTATAATTCCACAGATAATTCTGCATATCTGTGCTGAAGTTAAGGTTTATCATTGGCCCTTCTTACAAGAGGCTCACAAGAGGCTCTCTACTTTCCTTTTTCCTCTGTTGTTGTATGAGACAGGAATAGTAGTGCGAAATACTCTTGTAACTTATGATCGGGAGAATGATAAGATTGGATTCTGGAAAACTAATTGCTCTGAACTATGGAAGAGACTGCAAATTCCTCGTGTTCCTGCTCCAGCACCTGTAATTTCCCCTAGTCGTAATAAAAGTGAAGGCATTTCTCCTGTGCAAGCCCCAAGTGGATTGCCTCCAGATTTCTTCCCAGGTACAATGAGTTTTAATCATGTCAATCAGCTGTGTTCTCTGCTTCAGTATGTGCAGCCAAAATTCTTAGCTTATTTTCCCAGTTGCTCCAATTTATGCATCCAAACAAATGCTTAGCCTCTTCTTGTTCTTCTTAATTTTTGTTGTCATGCTATTAGTTGGCTTTCAATCGCTTTTCTGTTGGAATATGTCCCCTGAAATGTTCAATGAATTGACAATTTCGATTACAAATTTTGGAACTCTATCTTGCATTTAAATTCATCCAAGTATTGTGCTTTTCTTTGCTACTAAAGACGCTTGGACTAATGGCATGGTCTCATATTCTTGTCCACTCTTTAAGTCTATATACCTACTACTAGAATAGGAGCTGCAAGGTGTGATTTTTGCTAAAAACTTTTAGGTTTTCTGTGTAATCCTTTTTGAGATATCAGGATTTTGAAAAAGTCCTCTTTGCTATTTTTTTTATCCAAAAATTACTTGAGCATAATATGTGGATAACAAATTCTCGCTGGCTCCCCTTGGTTGTGATCCAAGTTTCTTTTCTTGAGTTGTGAACTATCTGTGTCGATCTTCTGTGTGTGTATTTCCAAAACTGTCAAGAAAGGAAGTCATTTTGGTTTTACTTTTCTAGTCTTTGGCTTGCACTGAAGAGGCATCATTTATTGTGTTTTCATTTATGATATCTCCATTGTAAATCATCTAGTGTGGCGGTGTTGCAAATTATCTTTTAATGTTATAATACTTTGGTCTGGGATTAATGCTTAGTTGATTTGAAGGTCTTGGGTTTATCGTTAGCATGCTTTTGATGTATATCTCATTTTCAGCTTGTACTATAGAATTTCTAATTAATTGCTTTCCTGCATGTTTTATCAGGTGAGCTTCGAATTGGAATCATAACATTTGATATGTTGATGAAAGTCAACAACTCCAATGTGAAGCCTAACTTAACAGAAGTGGCAGAGTTCATTGCCCACGAGTTGAATGTTGATAATATGCAGGTGCATTGAGTTATTTTACCATGGCATGTTATTGGTTGTGTTAAACCTTACAGCCAATCAACGGAGTGGCTTTTGGTTATTTGGCGTTTCTAGTTTTATAGACGATGTATGGCCAATATAATGTGCTTTTGGCTGATTCTGAATGAGCATTGATCTGACACTCATATAAATGCACTATTTTCAGGTTCATATGATGAATTTTACTTCGTATGGAAATGATTACCTTGTTAGATGGGGCATCTTCCCTGCACATTCCTCTGATTACATCTCCAATACCACAGCAATGGTAATATGCCATTTTGAGACCACAGTAACAGTTCACCCAGCTTTATTCTTATCCATCATATACTTAATTCTTATATAATTATTGTGCGCAGAACATAATTCTTCAATTAAGGGATCACCGATTGCAGTTTCCTGAGAGATTTGGTAGCTATCAGTTAGTTGAATGGAAGATTGAGCCTCCAAGAAAGCAGTATGTTGTGTT
The DNA here is from genome assembly GCA_948193215.1 of Bocquillonia castaneifolia. NCBI lineage: Eukaryota > Viridiplantae > Streptophyta > Magnoliopsida > Malpighiales > Euphorbiaceae > Bocquillonia > Bocquillonia castaneifolia. The sequence goes on along the minus strand of CANYLF010913039.1, from coordinate 1,978 downwards.
TCTTTTCAATTTCTTTTTGAAGGGGTTACGAATCCATATGTCAATTTTTCGATAATTTTCAATTCCTCTCGAGTGATGAGGATTTTTGGTTCCAGAAGATGCTTCAGATTCTTAAGTGGCATATACGCCTTTATCAGCTTATGGATGCGGCATTTGACTGTGGCTGTTGGCTGGCTATAATCACTAGTATAGGATTACAAATCTCATGGAGCCCTGTTCAAGTACTTGCTTAATTTTGCTAATTTCACATTTTGTTGCTGTGTTGCAATGCAGGACATGGTGGCACGAACACTTTTTGGCAGTGGCTGCTGGTGCGGTGACTACCCTGCTTGTTTGTTCATTAAGTGTAGGCATATGGATGGTCTGGAGGCACAGACAACGAGCAGTTGGTACATATGAACCTATAGGTGGCATTAAAGTTCCTGAGCAAGAGCTGCAGCCATTGTGATCTCAACACTTTTTTCCAGGGGGATTGATAACAATAACCTGCATTTAAATACTCGTTAAATCAATGGATGATAATTTTTCAGACGACCAAATGTGCTCTCTCCATCTGTTGTTGTAAAATGAGAGAATTGAAAGGAAAATAGAAAGAAAAATAGTGTGATTAGATGAGAATTGCTCTTGATGTTCTGTACGGAGATAGTTCTGTGTATCATATTTCATAGGCATTAATGACGATACTTTTACCTAAGGAAATGCAAAGTGTACCTTTTCTTTCGTTTCTTTGTTAAGGAGAAGTGGACTTCAGTCATGTTCTCACTACTAAATGTCAGCAATGTCAACTAATTATAGTGTTTGTAATGTAAACTCGTTGGGATTATGTATGTCTTGATTTCCCTCAAATTCAATGTTAACCCTATCCATACGGTTCTTGTTTTTGCAGAGGTGAATCATATTCGTTTCATAATTTCTGAGGGCACAGTGGTGCATTATGGAAGATCGATCCTGGTAACATTACCGAACAACTGCCCTGAATGTTATCGTAAAATCATCGTTCGCGGACTTGAGCATTGTGTGAAGCAACAAGTTTGACAAGTCTATTTCCCATTAACTATCAAGGCATCATATTTAAATGGCAAATTGACACTATTGTGTGAACTTTTTAAAATTTAATAATTCGATGTGTCAATTTTAAAAAATGACAAAATTGTATTTCAACTTGCTAATAGTTTATAAAACAGTGTATCTAACAGGTTAACAACCGATACAGGGATCAAATCTTGAAAACTAAAATACAGTTTAATCCAAAAACTTATTAATTGTCAAAAAATAATTTAATTTGGTCCAAAAACTTATTTTCTTTTCAAAAAAAAATCCATAGATTGATTTTTTTTAATTTACATGTTTTATTAAAATTTATATATATTATTTGGAATTTATAGAAAAATAGAAATAAATTTTATTAAATTTCTTAAAACATTATTTTAAATTTTAAAGTTCTCTAATTATATAAACTAGAAAATGAATTTGATAATATTGATAAAAATTTATAACTCAAATAATTTTTATGAGTGTATAAAAATATTAAAATTAAGTTATACAATCAAACTCATAAAATTATTTTAAATTTTGATAAAACTATAAAAAGTTTGTAATCTTAAGATAATAATAATTTGAAAAAAATATAAAATATATTTACTAAAATTTTTTTCATAATTTTCCGAACTCAATAAATTTATAAATACTTTATAAATTTAAAACTTTATCAATATTTTTTTTTAGGCCCTTATCAATATTTATTCATTGAAAATATATTATATCTTTCGTATTATATTGTTAAGATTTTATTATAAATTATCATGGTAGATAAAAATTATAAAAGTATAATTTGTTTTATCATACGTTGATTGAATTTTTAAAGTTTACAAACTTTAAAAAATATATAATTCACAAAATATTTTATTGAATTTAGTCTTTTTAAATATAAAAAATTATTTTTCTAGTTTAATATTTTTAAATTTAGTCTTTTATTAAA
>CANYLF010912626.1:0-15556 GCA_948193215.1 Bocquillonia castaneifolia | reverse complement strand
CGACGACGAATTTTCAGATGTCCAAACTTTGCTGAACCTGGAGACGAGCCCTCAAAAATAAATGGCAAATATCCAGTCGCACCTTTGTACTTTTGCTGAATCTGCACATTCACAAGAAAAAATGTATCACCACAATCTACTTGATCAAGTTAAACGTTTCAACCAGGTCTCTAAATTATCAACAATAGTAAGATGATGAGAGGGGAAAAAAAACAAGGCGATCTTGTTTATCTAAATTGTTGTGCAATACTTCCAACCTAATTGAGTATTTTATGCAGTTAAAAGCTCCCAAGAAGACAAGGTAAAAAATGCAACCAGATGAGAATTTGAACATCATGCTGAAATGTGCCAATTTCCATAAAAAAGTAGAATTCATTTGCAAGTAAATTCTCGTGTTTGGAATGAAAAACTAAAAAGTATAGAATTCAAGAGTATCTTTGTTATAATAAAATGTTTATCCCTTGTTATTTGATGTGCATTTGCAAATTCCATCAAATTTGGAAGGATTTGATCTAGTTATAACTAATTCCATGAAATTTAAAAATTAGAATTTCAAATGAATTTTGATTTAAACAAACACAAAAAATTGGAATTGTAAATGAATTCCATAAAATTTATAGAATTCCTTTTACACAAAACACACTCTAAATGTTGGAGTCGAACAAATCTGCAGGAATTCACCATCCCGAAAGACAGGAAAGGATGCCCAAAATACTAATTTTAGCAAACTGGGAAATAAAACACCAGGTCTTACCTCTAAAATTTGTTGGCTGCTATGTAGACAATTCCTACCAATTACACAAACTGTTCCACCAGAACCCCCACCGGTTATTTTTGCTCCATACAATGTCCCATCTTCAGATTTAGATGATTTACTATGCTGCATTTCTTGTACCAATCGCACAAGCCTGTCTGTTCCGTTTGAGCCAAGTCCACAAGCACTATAGCTGTAGTGACACTGAGAAACCAGCTGACAATTAACAACTACATTCTCCCTTTCCCATATTTCTGCCATCTACTTTAAGACCAGAATATAGTATGATATCGAATTCAAACATACAGTAAGATAGTTGAGAATGTAGCATATATCCACTTGGTGGCAGTTAAAGAGAATAATTCATTTGGGGAACAGGAATGGTCTGTCAAAGAACCAAAATTTGTACCTAGTGGATTTATTATATTCTCTTTAAACATATGGTTAAGTGCTTATCTCTAATTGCAACAAATGCAGTTGTTTGGTTCACATTCTCACAAATAAAAATGTGCCTCCATTGGAATATGAGCAGTGGTAAAGTTCAACAATGTAACAACAAATCAAAAGAAGAAATAAAAATACCTGATACAGCAGTTCTCCAAGAGCTGTGAGTTGCTCTTCTGAAGTTGCAGAAGACAGCAATGCTTTGAAGGCCTACCATTAAAGAATCAAAAGTAACTCAGAAGATTTTAGTACAAATATCTGTTAAAAATTTCATTGTGTTAATCTAAGACCTTTCGAATTTTTTAAAGTGTAGATATGAACCAATAGATCATATAAATCTGTAGCACTAACCTTGACCCGGAAGTTTTCATAGATAGGATGTTTAGCCGGAGCTGTTACTCCATATGTGCGTTTTGGATCAATTATTGTAACCGGATCATCATGATCAGCATACTTCTCTAAAAATGCCTCACCGATGATTGATTCAGGAAGTATCTTGGAATAAAGAGCTTCATATCTGTAAAATGAGATATTAAGATGAATGCCAAAAAAAGAAGATTGTATTTTAATGAAAAAAGGTATTAAAGCATTTTAAAATGGTCTAAAACAGTGTATGTTTAAACTCAATACACAACAAAATCAAACTACTTCAATGTTCCATGTACAATTTCTTACCAGAACTGGAGTAACCAACACTAAGTTAATCGATTCTCAGATCAATCAAACTTAAAACAAATATAAACAATTAATCAACAAAGCTTTTGGCATTTACCCAAAACTTCCACAACCCTTGCCATGCTCACTATCTTGTATGTGATATGCCATAATTTCTACAAATAGCAAGCCTTACCTGTGTGGTGATAAGTTGCACAAGTAATCTAATAAAGCCTCAGCTTCAAGTAGTTCAACTCCATCATCCTCCAATTCATCAATGATCGACCCATTAACACCAGTCAATGGCCTAGACAACAGAGAAGATGCCGTAGACTTTATCATTTTTTGACCCATGAACGCACCTATTCTCACTGATCCATAGTCTGCGCCACCAATACTGCAGAAGCAGAATAAAAAAATTAAAAAAATGCAAAAACATAACAAGAAAATCCTTAATTACAAAATTTAGTGATATCTTCAACATGTAACATGTAAATGGATTTGAACATGAAAAAGGACATTGCAAATGAGCCAAGGAATACCAAGAACATTCAAAAAGGACGATGATAAAATTCATAATGGCAGAATAAAATATTTATACAAGTCATACACCATGTAACGAAAAAAAAACATAGGGAAGGGGTTGGAAGTGGTAGGGGCATGATGTTATTTATATGAAAAAAATGAAAATAGAAGAACTGAAATCAAAATTCACACTCTAATAAGAATAATCCTTTTCTTTTAGTGATTATTCGCAAGGGGAAAGGTGGACTTCATTAAGGAACATGAATTTTTGTAATAAGAAAGCACAAGTCACAAGCAGAGTAGAAATAAAAAAAAAATTGAAAGATCATATACCTGTGACGTATACCAGAATCAATTCCCCAGAATCTAATATGTGTAGGAATTTCTACGAGGCCAATTACCTCAGCAGGCTGCATAAATAACAGGGCAGAACAAAGTCATCATTTCTAAAAATATAAAGCACCATTAGTAGATGAATTGCAAGTAGAAAAATATTAAATACCTGGCAAACCATTGCAAGAAGTTTGTTGGCTTCACCACATACAGAAGTCATCTGGTCCATTACACCACATGGAGCTCCAACAATATGATTCTCCACCTAAATGACGGGGAATAGGAATTAAATGATCTATTCAACTTGCATAACTTCAGAAAAGAAATACTACCAATGAAAAATAGCAATAAGAAGGCTGTGTAAATATCAAACCTTTTGGCAGAGCAAAGCCACATCTCTTGGACTGATGTTTAATCCTGCAAAAAACATAGATAATGAATGAATTTACTAATTCCATAAAGATCAAAAGCAAATTCATGAATTGTAAATCACCAAAACTAAGCCAAAATAGTGGCTTTATCAAGCTTTTGATAAACCTAGAACTACACTTAATTCAAGGTAGCATCATTGCCAAAAAACCAAAGAAATTTACAAATCAGTGGGCGCATCAATAATTAACATGATTTTCGTATAGCACATAAATTTGCAATTTTGCATCTGCTTATAAAAACAATGCATATTAACATATTTATAACCCCAGAAGCTTTTCAAACATGTGGCCTTCCCAAACACTTTTCAATAAATATCTCATTATATTCTCCTGTTTTAAAAGGTGAATGCTTCAGTCATCAGCCTTCCAGTTGATGGTGGCTACAAAGATATCTCAACTCTATGAATGTCAAAACAATAATACCTGTTTTTATAATAGGTACTCACCATGGGCAGCAGCTATTGCAGACATGCTAGCAACCTCCACAGAGGCAGATGAAGATACACCTTTCCCTTCTGGAACTGCAGAAGAAACCTGTATATTTCCAGGTAAGAAATTAATTCAAAGAGCTCAACATTATTGCCAATAAGTTATGGACATATTAAGAATACCAAACAGTGATGATGAATTTGATGTTCTCTTATTTTCTTCCAGGCTATAATTAACATACTTATAAGTTGATCTAATGTTACTCATGTCTCTTGATAGGTCATAGGTGAAGGTAAATATTTCTTTGTACTGCATGTTTGGATATGTTCTATGAGATCTGTAAACTGAAGTTTCTTTTAAAAATATAAGTTATTCCAAACAAAAATGCAGAAAAATAAATGAACAAGCTGTGTCTTTATACCTAGTATTTCCAAAAGGATAGCAAGAAAAAAAACTGTACGGATCCATCCTTTCACATAAAATTCAGTGAATATCAGTTATTGCAAAAGAAAAGGAAACAGAGAATGTTTTAAATCATTGTCATGAACATATTCCAAATAAGAAAGAATGGAGGTTGTACCAGCATGCTGATACTGTCCTCAAAGCGTACACCTAGTTCTGTCATCAAAACAAGAATTGTCCCTGCGACATAAGCTGCCCACCTAAAGAAGAAACCAAATGAATGAAACATAAAATAGTAGTTGCAACAAATTAAAGAAAAACAGTAACCTACTTTTGTGATGGATCTTGTGCAAAATATTTTCTTGCTTTCTCATACGACATGGGTATTTCACCATCCATAAAATCAGCTAGATCCATGTCAAAAGTTGGGCCACGATTGCTTAACTCTGAACCATAGGATACCTAATGAAACCAAAGACAAAGATGACCAAACATCAATCTGCACAAGTCATGTCAGACTGCAAGACCTACAAAGTCCAAAGATGCCCTTGACATTTAAACAAAATCTTGAAGGAAACAAAGTGACAACTAATCTCATAAAGTTTCAAGTGAAAAGATGAATTCAGACCATAAAAATATTTTCAAATCAACAAAGCCTGCAAATATTCTGTATTAAAAATGAAATAATTGATTTAAGAGGTGGATTTGTAGGAAGTTCAATGTGTGAAATGAAAGAGCACGAATTCAACACAGCACTTACAATTTGGAGAACAGGTGTAGGTCCCTGTCCTTTTGCATTTTGTCTAGCCTGGGCATGTTTCCAGAGCCTGTGCTTTGTTGGATGATTCCTTTGAACAGCAGCATGGCATGCTTCTCTTATAGGCATCTATGAGAAAGACAACAGAAGGTACAGCACACCATTGAGGGGTTTGGTAGGGTTGAGACTTATCAATAAACCCACTTTGAAATAGAATGAGGAGAATATCAACTCAATAACATGATAACAAATAATTTTAAAAAAGACAAAAAAAAGTGGCAAAATTACTATACAAGGGCAGACAAATAAGAAGAAAAATCTAACCTGCAGGACAAGACTTCCTGAATAGTCAGCAATCCCTCCCATTACATCCAGCCTCCCAGGTGCTCTTGCTATAAAGATATCTTCCTGTCCAAGAATATGATAACTCAATAAAGCCATTCCCGAATTTGAGTCATACAAATGTAGTTTTTGAATAACAAATTAAGTATCAACAGTTCAAAACAAACAAATAGGAAGGAACGATTTTAATTTTCCAAGTGGAAAAAAAAATCTCCATAAAGGTGATAGATTTTCCAAGTGGAACGATTTTAATTTTCCCAGGCTTCAACATCAAATTGCAAAGATCAAGTACATTGATATCCAACTGTTTTAGGCTACGATGATAAATACCTCCCAATTAAAGAGTCCTGCAGCAGCCTTGCACTCCCGCATCTGGGGCTTCTCAGTATTCTTTTCAGATCCATACAGAGAATCTAGCAGTGCTAAACTCTTTAAGAAACTCTTAGTATCTGAAAGACCTTGAGTATCTCCATGAAGAATGTCAAAATCCTCAGTGCATCTAAAAAAAAACGACGTGTGCAATATAAGCAATCGAACCTATCATCAATTAAAAAATGGTTATTCAGTTGAGAACAAACTTACTTGCTTATCGGAGGTCCATGCTCAAATTTTTGTGCAACTGGTGACCCAGTAGACTTGCTTAATTCATTTTCAGCATTTGCATACCATTCTGGAATGCTGATGTCTCGGCCAGGAACCCTTTGTAATTGATATCCAAGAATTATAGCATCCCGCAATCTCCTTGCACCACTTAACTACATGTCAATAATTGAAAATAATAAATAGCAGGGGTTGTTGGTCAAAATGTTCGACAAGAAAAATTTACCATGCATGAGAAGTTATCCATTGGTCTTAATTTCTCTAGCCAAGAATATTATGGCTGTTGACCCGTTATAAACTTATAATATGAACGCACCATATTTCTAAACAACAAACTTAGATAAAACACGTACTTGGGATGTGATAAAAGGCAGAGTGGCAGACTACTAGGGATGTGATAAAAAAAAGGCAAGAGTGATATTTTTGTAAGCAATCATAAGCATGAATAGAAGACAGGAATGGACAGCACTTAGAGTCAATAACACAGAAAATGATGAGCTGCAGTTTTCCATATGGCTTAACACTACACAGACTTAATATGAGATTCTCTAGCATATGAAGGGATGGTTTTCTTATTTTAAGTTTTAATAATCTACTGTACTGTAAGCAAAATGGATCAGTGATTGAGACATAGCGTACCAATTGCAGAAAAATAGTCCATAGTCCACAGGATACTCTTAACACATATTACATTGCAAAATAATACAGCAGAGTCAGATCACTGTACATAATGCAGTAGCAATATGAACTAGACGTGTCTATTCAACACATTATTGTCATAACAATTAAGACTAAACTGGCCTTTTCCTCCACACCAATAAAAATTTTCATTCATGAGTAGACATAAAAATTCCTTCAGTCTTCAGAATCAAATTGGAAATACAATCATTCACCTTATCTGAAGCGTAGTTTTTCCCAATTGCCGTCTCCTGTAAAATGTGTGCTGCAACCTACATGCAAATAAATACACGCCAAACACAGATGAGTGAAAACTTCAAGAAGTACAGGTTTGGAGAATCATGGAATTTAAAAGAAGAATATACTTCGCCGCCATTATAGCCTCCCTCATAGCATGGTTTCAAGCTAATAGCACGTTCAAGGTAAGGTTTCCAGTGACCTGTGAGTAAATCTCTCCTAATCATCTCAACACCACTTTGATAATACTGTTTCAAAAAATAGCATGTTGCCAATATCATAACCATCAGAATATCAAGAGAAAGGTGAAACAGCAAAGGAAGAAGACATATAGCACAAGAAAGCAATTAATTGCACCTCAAGCATATTTCTCAAAAAGGGTTCTTCATTGAAATAGTCTCTTCGTACAAAGACAAAGGGTAACTTGTATGCAAGGGCTTCACTGACAGTACCATATCCAATTTTTCCTGGAATAACATTTATTATCCCATTAATTTAATTTCTTAACTGTTCAACTAAGATAGATACAAATGGTTTCATGCATACCAAGCATACAATCTGATGCAGCAATTAAATCAGGTGTATAAGCATCTTTTGCAAGCTTAATGAAATTAGGCGGAAGCTCTTGGCTATCGGAAGCACCACAGACCTGAATAAATAGACAACAGCTGCTATTAACAAATGATTTGTTGTCCAGCATGAAAGCACCTTTCATACAGTACAAAGATATAGAAGTTATGCAAAGAAAGTTACCAGGCATAGCCAACCAGAAGGTAGATATTCTTCCTTCAACTTCCAGCCAGCTGGCTGCATGGAATAGATAAAGGTTTGGGGATAAAATAAACACTCGCTAACAAAAACTACAATACAACAATGATCACACAAGAAAACAGAATTGAACAAATTTGCACCAAAATTGACAATCTTCACCTGCCCACCAAAGTTGAGGATAACTAGCTTCACATCATCACTGATACCAAGTTCGTTTCTTACCTGCAACAGAAAATATGAAAGAAATACATCAAGAAACCGGTATAGTATTACATAGAGAAATAAAGTGCTCCAATTCAAACCTCCTTGCGAGATTTGTGCAACCTCCTCACAACCAGTGGTACATCAATAACATCACGGAAAGCAGGCACTGCAAAGAGAAAATTCATCAATTTAACAACTGAATGAAATTGACAAAAATTTCTAGTGCTATATTTGAAACTAAGAAGTTAGTGCGAAAGAAACCCATATTATTAAGATGCAAAGGGACCAACATACTTGGGCAATATCCTGGAAGGCGGATTAGGAACTCACAGTGAGAATAATCCTCTGCTATCTGGCCAATTTTCAACAGCAAAATCAATTTCAGCATAATTGCATGTAACTCGCTCCTTGAATAACCAAAGCCAAAAGGCAGGTATAAGGGTTAGGAACCCTTGCCACATGTATGATCATAACTAAATTTATAATAATTACAAGAATTTGACTCATGACATTCAACCTAAGCAAAATCAAATATTTGTACAAAACTGTATGAGATGGAAAGAGTGCATGCCCAAATTAACATCAATGTACAAAAATACAGGGCAGGTTGGTACAATGTACATGAAGGATTTTGCAGGGAATGCATGCCTATAGTTCCAGCCCCTACCATTGAAAGAAGTTGCATTTTGAGGTTGTGAAAGGGGCAGTTACTCAAAAACCCATCATTCTTACAGATATTCATTCATATAAATTGTAGAGAGACCAAAATAAATAAACAAGGCGTGTATAAAAGAAAAGAATGTTAGCTAAATAGAAAAGAGTGACCAAAGCTGGACAATCTACAGTCACCTGCCAAACTATTGAACGATGATGATATCCAGCCGCCATCACATACTCTGCATAGATAAAGTCCCAACTGCAGCAATAAACAAGACCAAGACAAAAGAGGTTCACATAAATTTTCGCTTGTTTAATTACATGACTAGGATAGAAGCAAGAGACATTAAAAGATTTATGGCTGAAACAACATCTTAAGTATGTTGGAGTCCAAATAAGCTAATATACATCCTAAAAGATGATGCAGAAACTTTGGAGCAGTATTTTCTTTGCCAGAACAAAATAAATATCAGACGAATTTTGTTCGTATCATTTAATAACAAGAAAAAAAAAAGATGCATAAAGGCATGGTTGTGCAATTTTAATTTGTTAGCCAAGTGATGAATTGTGTGTAAAGGAACTGAAATGCTTAAAAAAAGAATACTGAATTGAGAGATTCTCTTTGGTGGTAGATACAGAAATATTTGTTGCTCATCTTGAGAGAAAGATATGTTATTATTATGAGTTAGGAGTTCAAATAATGCAAAGAAACAATGAGAGAGTTAAGAAACTTTACTGCTCTAAAGAAAATAAAATACCTAAAGTTGGTGACACAAACAGATCGAATGCCAGCATCAGCAGCTGCACGGCATGCCACTGGAACTACGTCTGACACCTGATTTATTAGCAGAGGAATTGAATTAGCAATGTGCATTGTTTAAAATGTCAATTGGAATAATGGAAAGGATAGAAAAATACCACTAAGTCAGCTTTGATGGAGTTGAGCCATTCTATTTCTGTTGCCAAAATAGACTCCCGAGGTATTACTGCTGTTTCTGAATACTGGAGAATAGGAAAAGAAGACACAAATAATATCATAAAAGGGGGAAATGAGTTTAGAAAGATATGTATAGTAATAGTAATAATGCTGAGATTATCTAAACAAAGAAAAAGCTAGTGATTATATCAAATGCGTAGCGTACCTTCTCTAAAGAAGCAAGGCGATCGACTGTCAAGGCATCTGCCTGAACGGCTCCACAGTCCAATAAAACCTAAGCCACAATAAAATAATTTTATATTTTGAATTCGAAATTCAAAAGGAAATCGTTCGGATTGCAGTTATTTACCTTGCGTATGAAAAGTCGAGGCGACTGTACCTCGGAGGTGAACACAAACTCCGGTGCACCGGTTACCACATGAACATCATGTCCAGCTAATATTAAGTTCCTCACCACCTATTATTAATTGTTAATGTAAATTTTGTTTTGTTTTTCCAAAAAGAAGAGAAATTGCAATTGATCGGTCGATCAATCAAAGTTTTTTTGAATACACTATTTTTATAAGTACGATCATCATTCAAATATTAATTCTGCAGTCTCGCTCTAAGAAATTAGAAATATCATCTACACTCAATTTTGTCAAAAAAAAAAACAGAGAAAAGAGAAAAGCAAACCTCGACGACACGAGTAGCATGTCCAAAACCATGACCAGTGACGTAGTAAGCGAAGACCAAGTGCTTGCTGGAGGCGGACACTCCATCGCTTTCCTCAATTCTCATTTTCTCTGTTCAATTTTTTTTTTTTGGCAGTGCAGATATCTGATACGGTGAATCTCTTCAAGTTTTAGATATATGATAGGGTAAATCAAAAGCCAAGTGGTTAAGGAGAGAGAGAGATTGTAGATATTGAGTTTTAATAGGAGGGAGAGGATATATATGGATAGAGAGGATATATATAGATCAAAATAATTCGGACATTTTAAACTGTTGATGTTTATCATTATCATCGTCCTGAGCCTTGAGTCGACTAGTTTTAGTAGACGCTGATGTGATGATAAAACTAATGACTCTGCTCGTTGCGTTGCGTGTGCTTCTAATTTTTCCAATTCGGTTGAGAGAATAGAGAAGGTACCTCATTAACTCGTTTTGAAGTTTAAAAATTTTAGCTCCACCTAAAATCAAATTCCTATTTTCTTAATTACAGACCATTAGGCATTATCCTATCCTACCATTTAAAATCTCACTACTAGCATTTTTATCAATTTACTTCTCATATATCTAAAACGAAGTTACCAATAAGTATATATTTTGCCATCTAATAAAAATAAGTATATATTTTGCTTGCCCCCCCGCATATAAGCAAAATATAATGAATATTCAAATGAATGATTTATCAATCAATATCAATATATAGTATATATTATACCCATTAACTTCTGCCAATGAATATTTATAATTTCTAAATTGTAAATAATAATTTTTAATAAATATCCTGCAATGAATAGGCTTAATTATTAAACAAAAATCCTATATTTTGAACTTTATAATAAAATTAACCAATTCTTTAATGTTTTTTTCATTAACCCGTACTTTGAATTTTGTAACAAACTTAACCAATTCTTTAATTTTTTTCATTAAAACCTATACTTTTTTAGCATTTCAATAATTTTTCCGATAAAAAAATATTAATCTGGAATTAGAAATAATTTTTGATTAGGAAAAAAAGTTCACAGTCAGCATGTTGAACCGTCAAATATACAGTATTTTAGAAAATACACATTTTTTAAAACAATAGTACTAAAACCAAGACACATGAAATTTGAAAAATAATTACAATCATATCCAACACGTGTAGATAAATAGATATTATAAACAGACAAAGGATAGTTGCACTAGAAGTGATAATTGGTTATTATTCTATATGTTTTAGTGGTTTTTAATTCCATTCCTTATGCATTTGAGTGGTTTTAGTGTTTAATTTGTTAATTATTGTTAACTTACAATATTAAGGAAATTTGAGTTCATTTAGAGCATAAATCGTGTAATTCCTTTATCTTTACATCATACAAGTGTCAATTTAATTTCTTCATGGTTATCATATTTTCAAATGTGGTTTATACTTGTTTTGGTCTGAAATCATTGTATGTATGATGCTTTGAAGGTTTAGAACCTAATGACAACACTTGAGGTTTAGAGCTTAAATGAGCTAATTTGAGGTTTCGCAAATCAACCAACTTTGGGAGCTTGGAACATTCAATGTGGAAAGAGTTTTGATATGGAAGTCTCTAGATCAAAAGTGGATTGAATTTACTTTCATTGCAAAAAGAATCAGCTCAATTGGTGCTAGAACGAAGGAGATGCAAGCTAAACTCCGGGAAGTACTCTGAAAGCTATCTCAGATGTAGCACTGAAATGTCAAGGTCATCTTAGGAAATAAAAGGATGAAATTAAAAATGGTCAAAACATAGAAATTAAAGTAGACATCTTAAACTTCATTTTAGGCTCAAGAATTTCTCAATTTGGAGTTCAGACAACTGAAATATACCCTTTGCAAGTTACGCCATTTGTTGGATCGTTGGAGGCTAAAATTGGCAAAGTTTACCTAAGAAAAACAGAACTGAACCGGACCTAAACTGGACCAAAACCAAAAAGCACGGAGCAATGACCCAGGTCCGGTTCAGATGCGGGAAGGACATTTTTGGCCGATTTTGGGTGGTTTTTAGGTTATTTTTAGGGTATTTTGAGTGAAAGCTATAAATAGGACTTAAAATATCATTAGCCGCAACTTCGGCTTGTTTTAATTTGATTAGAAAATATTAAAAACTTTAGAAAAACACTATTGTTCATGGATTCAAGATTGGTTTACAAGGGATTTGGAGAGATTGAAGATTGATTTCATCTTTTCAAGACTAAATTTTACTTTCCTTCATTCTATTTATCCTTTAATGATGTTTATGCTTTGTTTTATTGTTTGTTTTGTTTGTTGGTTTTTATTATGTTTTTGAACTAATCTTCCTACTAGAGGGATGGATGCAATCTAGTGGAGGGTAATTTAATTATCAATATTTTGATTAACTATTAATTATAGTTTTTCTTATTTTATTCGTTTAATTTAATTTTCAAGAGCTTAATGGCATATTTCTTGATTGATCACCTAGATGAATGTTCTTGGGATTTATAATTGAATTGACGGGTTGTTTTAAACTAAATTTGGAAATTGAGCTTGTTTAGACGTTAATACGGACACGACAGTTAACCTAAATTTGATTTAAAGATTCACTTAATGGGTTCAATTAATTCTCGGAATTGCATCGACAAATTAGCAATTTAGTTTGATTGAATATGTTTTTCTACCTCGACTGAGGATTAAAATAATTTTAAAAAGTCTTGCTTAAATGAATTTGATTGATTATTGAGTTACCCCTCTATATGAAATCCTGAACTCTAGTATTTATTTTATTGTGTTTGTTAGTTGAATTAATTTACTTTTAATTATTAATTAAATTGTTTGCATTTATTTTCTTGTTAATTTAGTTTTCAAAATTATTTCAAAATCAAATCAAGGTTATTTATTTTATTTTTAATTGTTTTGTTTGTTTGAACTTAATTGAAAAGTAGTTAAAATGATTGTCCATGTGGATTCGACCTTGTACTCCAAGTTTATTGCTACGATAGACCCCGTGCATTTGCGGGAGCCTGTCAAGAAGGAAATAAATTATGTATATGTAATAATTAAATTTAATAATAAAAATATATACTTATAAAAAATAATAAAATATATGCTTACTCAGATCACAATTATTATTCCTGTAATTTACAACTTTTGAATGTAAACATACATAACACTTTTTTTTTGAATGATATCAATTATTTTTAATTAGAATAACCAACAAAATGTCAAAAAAAAAGAAATAAAAATGGAAGTATAAGGTTTAATAAAGAAAATATTAAAGAATGTGATAATTTTGTTATAAAGTATAGGGTTTAATGAAAAAACGCTAAAAAAATTGGTTAATTTTGTTACAAAGTTCAATGTATAAGATTTTTTTAATAATTAGGCCTGATGAATATTCAAATGAATGATTTATCAATATATAGTAGTAGTCCATATTATACCATTAACTTCTGCCAATGAAAGCTTTATAAATAGGTGTGGGGTATAACACTTGTTTCGATAATATAAAACTATACAGTGTTGTTTTCTTTTCAATATTCTTATATTTAAGAACCTTTTTTTTTTTTTGAACAGATTAATTTATATACGTACTTGGTCAAAGTCCTCCAGTACGGGTGAGTATTCGAACCGAAATGAACCAAAATTTTACTCACCCCTTAAACTGAACCAAATAAGTAAAATTTGGTTTGCTTTTTAGTTTTTTAGAATAAAATTTTGGTTTGATTCTATTATTTCGGTTTAAAATTCTAAAAATAGCAATCAAACCGAACTGAATTTCAAATTTCAGTTCAATTGAATTTGGTTTTTGCTCACCCCTATCCTCCAACCAACTAAATATAGGATGGTTCAAAATACTAAAAAAGAAATGATTGTATATATATAAAACGGTTGCAAATTGAGAATTTCCAAATACCATAACAAGCATAAACGACATTTTTTTCACTTATAAACAGTGTTTTTAAAACTGAATCGAACCAACTAGTCCGATCGGTTGAATCGAGAACCAGATAGCAATCCAGTTTGGTTTGTATATTAAAACCAAGTAGTCTAAAAAATAATTAAAACTGATAGAACCATTAAAACCAAACTGACCCAATAAATCCCGGTTTTATTAAAAAAAGAAATTCATTAAATAAATTTTGATAAATAAAAATATATAATAAGAGTTGTAATTCTATTAACATTTCAAACACTAAAATTTTTACTTAAAAAACATTAAAATTTTAATATTTTTATTTTATAAATTAATATTTAATAATTAATTATAACTTTTCAATAGTTAAAACATATATGTTATTGTTATTTTATGACTATTATATTTTAAGATATTGTTATATCAAAACTTTAACATATAATAAGTATTATTTATGTGTTTGGTTTAAAATAAATAAATTTTATGATTATTTATAAGTCACTGATACATATGTTATGTTAAAAATTTAAATTTATCATTATTAAACTAGTGGTTGAACCGGTTAGATCTATCGAACTAATAATCAGTTAGCAATCTGATTCGTCTTCCAATCCGGTTTTAAAAACATTGCTTATAAATAGGACGTAAAAGACAACAATTGAAACCGAAAGAGATAAGCATTTAAGCATACTTGGGATGGGACAGGGAGTATAAGCTTAGGCCACACTAGTCTCGACCATGGAGTGGGAGTCGAGTTCAAGTTTAAGTTAGGTTGTAAATTCTTAAGCTTGAATCAAGTATTAAAATATCCCAATTTAAGCCTAATTCCTAGTCAAATTAACTAGTTCGAAATTCAAATCAAGTTTAAGCTTGAATAAATAATTTTTTTAGTTTTTTATTATTTAAATTTTTTTATTGTATAATATTATAATAATAAATATATAAATAATGATTGATATTAATATAAAGTATACAGTAGTTTTTAATAGTTAATATTAAATAATGATAAAATAATTAATTTTTAATCATAAAATATCCTATAAAGGTGCATTTAAGCCTCTAATGTTTATGTCGAGGGGCAGATATGCCCCTCATGTTTTTTTTTTGAGCATTTTGCTTGATAAATGACGTAAACTGAAAATTTAAGCCCCCCACCCCCACTAACGGTTGTTATTTTTCAAATACAGTATTGTTAAACAGAAGCCTACGTGGACATTGAAAAATGCAAATCTAACTTGTGGGACCCATTTATCGCCATGTTAGCCATATGACAGGAAAAACAGACGTGGGACCTTAAGAAATTCGTCTTCTTCGTTTAAAATCTATTAAATATCAAAAGCTTTGCACTTTGTTGCTGTCATCGTTGCTATTGTTGTGATGGTAGCGGTGATTCTTATTCTTGTATCGACTATGGCTGCTGCTGTTGTAAGAGTCATCCGAATCGGACATCATTGCTATTTCCTATTTTTTCTTCCTATGAAAATTCTTTGATGTCCCAACAATCTTGTAGGCAAGAGAGCAAAAACGGAAGGAATCAACAAGGCTGCATTCACAGACTTCATAGGTGTTAGTAACACCTTTACCAGGCCTAGGTTGTGGCCTTTCATTCAAGAAAACAACCCTTGCACTATTGATCACATAGGTCTGGACTCCTGATATGTCCAACACTTTCTATATCTCTAATACCCTTATCACATCATGGTGTGAAGATCTCCTTATCTGAATAGCTTGATGGTCCTTATGATGGGCAAGACAAATGGAACAGAGAGCGCCATTCATGCAATCTATGCAATACATATTGCATTCATTCTT